>JAOCNB020518204.1:0-14564 GCA_026546465.2 Palythoa caribaeorum
GTTCGACTATCAGTGGGAAGGTGAAAATTTTTCGAGAAAACAGCTTTGTTGGTTTCCTGCTGAATGCATGTATAAAAATCAAAGATAAAGTTAAGGAGATTCAAAGCAAAAACTCACATCGTTGAGATGGTATTCGTTTGTGAAATCGTCAGCCACCTTCATCTGAAAAAGAGTATTGCTTGCAAATTAAGAGGAAGGTTACTTCCACTTCCACTTCCCCTAACCCTATCTAACCCTAACCCTAATCACTATGTTGGGCACTAAAATAAAACACCATGGCCATATCAGCGTCTGTTGCGATTTAACCTGTTCTTATGGAGAAGGAATCAAGCACTATCTCCCACCTACCATAAGAAAGAACACAGATTTAGAAGCCCAGTCTACAAGGATTTAGCACGTTCTTCCCATGTACAGTATCAAGGTTTTTCCATAGCTTATGGGGTAAAGGCAAAGAATCTACACCGCGATTATCGCCATCCATATTACTACACAGACACAATAACGAAACATCACTGATAAATACCGACACAATATCGGCAATATTACCAACACGCTTGCATAAAAATTTGCTTCTGACACAAGGCCAACAATCAGCTGACAAATGGCTGGCAAAGGTTTTTAATTGTATTGCGGTGCGGATTTTTGTTTACAAGGTATGTTTACACATTCTACTTACAACAACTTCGCGTGGTAACCCAACATGAGTGACATCTAATCTCTGGGCAGGCGGAAGAAATGTACTCCCTCGTGGTGCTCGTCTCACTTCAGTATTCATACGCTGCTCTTTACTGAACATTACAAATGCAATGGGCAAATATGTAAGGACTAACGAGTAGAGAATTGAAAACCAGGATGAAAGAACACAAAAGAGCTTTTTTCCTTGGGGATAACAATTCACTCTTGGTTGAACATGTTAAAAGAAAAGGTCATAAACGTGACATTGA
The DNA here is from genome assembly GCA_026546465.2 of Palythoa caribaeorum. Lineage (NCBI taxonomy): Eukaryota > Metazoa > Cnidaria > Anthozoa > Zoantharia > Sphenopidae > Palythoa > Palythoa caribaeorum. Next base: position 945 of record JAOCNB020518204.1, read on the forward strand.
TAACGGAAAGGTTGTCGCCCAATGCCAACAATGGTCTGGACGTTTGTTTTGAGAAGCTTGGTATTCAAATATGAATGAAAATCCATTAATGAACATGTGCACGTGGGTTTTAAATAATGTTCAGTAGCACAAAGCCATCTTTACATCTGCTGATGAAAACGTCCATCTTTAGTTTTAAAATGTTCACTGCAAACTCCTTATATGAGTTAATTTTTTTATGTAAGGACTTATTTGTCACACGGCAACATGCGACAAGTTCCGACATAAAAGAAATATTTGATCGTCTCAAAAGGGCTCGAAATATCCTATGTCCACTTGTCCTGGACACTTAAAAACTAGCTTGAACAACTAAACTGTTCATCTGATTTGTCCTACAGACAGCTGAATGTTTTCCTTTGGAAAAACCAAAAGTTTAAATAAATGTCTGAGTAGATTCCAGAAAAATATACAGAATAATAATACAAGTGAAATAAGTTGATGTTGTGGTTGCTTTGATAAGCCCAAAACCTCATCTTCTTTACAAATCTTTTCAAAATCTTTCCTTCCGCATCTCGTAAAAATAAACTAACCTGTACAGAATGTGAGGTAGCAGCGGCATAGTCTGGGCTTTCACGTGCTCTTCAAGATTGGTGATGCACGTCAACTCTGAACCTGCGTTACAGGCGAGCAGAGCGTGCACTGTTTCTGTGTCACACAGAGAGAGAAATAAGAAATCATCATTCACTGCTCTCGGAACTACAAAAACACTGGGTTTAGTTACCCAGACTACCCTGGGAATAGGTAACAATAATCATAACAATAATGACAATGATAATGATGATAAATGATAATGACGATAATGATAAAGATAATGATGATAAATGATAATGATGACGATGACAATGATACTGATGATGATGATGATGATGATAACGTTTATGATAATGACGATGATGAGGTGGTGATGGGGATGATGTCGATGACTATGATGACGATGATGCCTTTCTACTAAATATGTAAAACCATTAACAATCAAAACAAAAAAGGAACGGAATACCAGAATACCTCCTGAATGCCAGTTTGAAGGGGAGTAGCCGCTGAAATAACAGAATGTAGATTATTGGGAAGTAACATTATGATTAAGTAAGAAAACAATGGGTTCTAAATAGTAAACACACAGCTTTATTTCGAAAACGATCGAGGACTGCAGAAATCAATAACGTGACTGTGTTAGCAAATAATATGAGCAGTTTATTTTTACTTTACTTCGGTCAGTGTGCAATGTTAAAAACATATTATAAAATACTAACAATATAATAGAAAATCGGAGGGGTCTGAACATACTTTACTGCAGTTGCGTAATCTTGAAAAAAGACAATACAGAGCACTAATAATATCAGAGAAAAAAGCATGACTAGAGGGTATACAGCAGGGTAAATCCCTAATCTAGGTGAACTCCCTAGACAGGGGCACTCATTGGAAAATAAAATTCCAGGACTTTCCAAAAGTATCTCAAGGTGTTTTCCAGGAATTTTAGAGAGGTTTTACAGGAGAGCTAACTATCATAAAAACTGCCAATATTGGAACTGGATAAAACAAATTGCAAAACTATCTCCCCCCGTTTATTTGTGATGTAAGAGTATGAACCCAATAACAACTCATGGTACCTCAGGGGGGTGATCTCTACTTGTCCAGAGGAGGAAGGACCATAATATACACTCTTGGCAATAAACGTTGATCCACGATCAAATATAAGTCCTTTGGTGACTATCCATATGTCGTCTGCAGAATAAAGATTCCTTGGTGAGAATAAAGATTCCTTGATGATTTTATCTGGAGAATCAATTTTACGAGGCCCATGCCATTACACGTTCAATCATCATCATCATCATCATCATCATCAATATTATTAATATTAGCACACTTCTAATTATTGTTATTATCATATAAAACTTCCCATACAAAACAGCACGCATGTTAAAGGTTACGCTACAAGTCCAAACCTTTTGAGTAGGAAGACGAACTTTCTTTCCGCGACAGTTCTAGATACAGACCCTTCTTATCGCCGGTCACGTGGCTGTTATACTGCCTTCTCTGAAAAACAAACCAATATATGACTGGTTCATACGTTTTCCTTCTCTAGCACTTGTAGCCTAGTTTCTATTAGAGATACAAAAACAGCAGTTATGAATGTCGAAGACGTTTTAACAGAAAAAAAAAAGTCCGAAGAAACAGATCACGAATTTTGAATGTTGATCAAAACGATTCAAGAAACAAACAACGGTAAACGTGATATTTCGTTGTTTAATGCAACGAGATCGTCTGGCAATGACAAGAGATTGTACAATGATCTTAATAAAGGAGTACGAATTTGCATAAAAGTTAAATTAATCGTAAATCCCTTGACGCCGTATGTCCCAAGTTCAATTTGGGGCTACTGATATTTAATCAAAAGAGCTCTTTAAATAAAAGCAATGATATGCTCGTGTGACTACAGTAGTGTTGTCTTTTGCCACTTTCATATTGAATAACCTAAGATCAATTAAACAAGAGGAATTTCAATGAAGACCAAACAGGCTCATAATGAAAAGAAAGCCATCACAATAAACTAAGTGTTGTTTGAAAGCAATGTCATAATTACAAGCATGTTCTCTAGTGCGTTCCATGACAAACGGTTTTCAAATTAATTTTTTTGCCTTTCTGCCACAAGTTCCCAGGTTCAAAACCCCGGCTGAACATTTGTGTGACCTTTTTTCCGCCAAAATGACTCAGCTTTCAATTCTTAAGAAGTTGGTAAAATATCAACTTCTGCTGACTCTCATCACCTTAATACGACGGCAACCGGAGATAAGCATCACCTCTAACGGGCCATTTAGGCTAGTATCAGGATTTAACAAGTTGTTCTACATAAGCTTTGCCAAAAAAAACATAATACGAATATGTCAAACACACAATAATAAACAGGTTTAAACTTGTTACTTACGCCACCTCGATAGGAACCCATTTGTTTACCAAATCTTTCACCCTGTTGTCTTGTCAAGATACAGCCGCAATACAATGCAGTATTCTGTAGACGAAGGGAGGAACGCATTGACTAAAATTTACATCGTGTTTATATGTCATAATAAGAATCATCGTGAGTGTCACGCCTTACAGACAGATATAATCTATATTTACACGCCGCCTTCTGTGGTCAGAGTAGGGTTATCCTTAAAGTGATGTTTCACCTTACAGACAGACCTAATCTATATTTACACGCCGCCTTCTGTGGTCACAGTATTAAAGGGTGATGCAAATACCCTAAAAATAAATGTCTCGCCTTATAGACAGACCTAATCTATGTTTAGACACCGCCTCCTGTGGTCACAGTATCAAAGGGTGAGGCAAATACCCTAAAAGTGAATGTCTCGCCTTATAGACAGACCTAATCTATGTTTAGACGACGCCTTCTGTGGTCACAATATCAAAGGGTGATGCAAATACCCTAAAAATGAATGTCTCGCATTATAGACAGATTTAATCTATGTTTAGACGACGCCTTCTGTGGTCAGAATATCAAAGGGTGAGGCAAATACCCTAAAAGTGAATGTCTCGGTTATATAGACAGACCTAATCTATGTTTAGACGACGCCTTCTGCGGTCAGAGTATCAAAGGGTGAGGAAAATACCCTAAAAGTGAATGTCTCGCCTTATAGACAGACCTAATCTACGTTTAGATGATGCCTTCTGTGGTCAGAGTATCAAAGGGTGAGGAAAATACCCTAAAAGTGAATGTCTCGCCTTATAGACATACCTAATCTATGTTTAGACGACGCCTCCTGTGGTCACAGTATTAAAGGGTGAGGTAAATACCCTAAAAGCGAATGTCTCGCCTTATAGACAGATCTAATCTATGTTTACACGCCGCCCCCAGTGGTCAGAGTATTAAAGGGTGAGGTAAATACCCTAAAAGTGAATTACTCGTCTTGTAGACATACCTAATCTATGTGTACACGCCGCCCCCTGTGGTCACAGTATTAAAGGGCGATACAAATACCCTAAAAGTGAATGTCTCGCCTTATAGACAGACCTAATCTATGTTTACACGCCGCCCCTGTGGTCAGAGTATTAATGGGTGAGGCAAATACCCTAAAAGTGAATGTCTGGCCTTGTAGACAGATCTAATCTATGTTTAGACACCGCACCCTGTGGTCAGAGCATCTTGCACGAGACTGCCAAACGTCTGCACAATGTAAACTAATAGACCTGAGCTGCGTTTCTTCTGCTAAACAGCTAAAAATGTCAAGAAGAATTTGTTCGTTTGTCGAAAATCACTTGATAGAAACCAGGCTTTCTTGAAGATGCAATCTGTCACGATCGTTAAATAAATAGTTAACCGGTCCGTGCTATCTCACGTGCGCACGATATCAAATGACAAATTCTGGTTGGATGTTATTTTTACTACTGCTAAGCACTCGTGCAAGTTCGTTTGATAAGGCGGTACATTTTACTTAGAATAATGGATTCTGATTGGATGTAATTTTTGACTGCTGTATGGCACCCGTGCAAGTTTGTTTATAAGGCAGGGTACTCCCTTAGAACAATTAATTCTGTTTGGGTGTTATTTTTTAGTATTGCTAAGCATTCGTGCAAGTTCTTTTAAAATGCTAGACATTTATTTTCATATGCCTAACATCATCGTCTCACTGCCAGGAAAAGCTAAAACCTCGACATAACCAGATGAACTTACATGACCCCTAAAGAAGGTTGTGATTTCGTCTGCGGTAGTTAAAACTGGTTTGACGGAATTACTCTTTCCAAACGACTGGCTTTTACTTTGGTTCCCTTGGTACTCGTCCACCCACTTGAAAAACTGTCAAGTGAATATGTGTGAAAATATTAAAGGAAAATTAGAGGAAATGTTACAACTGTGTTAGAGTAGTTTTCATTATTTCGGAGCAATCTGTTTTTACAGGGATTTAATAAAGGGTGTTGCTTATCGTATGGGACAATTATTAGGATCGATTGTAACATCTAACTTTAACCACAATGTTCTCAAGGAGTCAGGTTGATGTAGTAGTTATAATTTGCGCCTCCCACCTCTTGACCTTGGCTCGAATCCTCGGCTTTGCTCGTTGGCTGCGATTTGTTGTCTCTCAATCTGACTCTGAGGGTTTTTAATCAGGTACTCAGGTTTTCGTCCCTCAGAGGTTAGAATGGTGGAATGCTAATTAAACCGTTATATTTATTATTATTACCTCAGTTATATGTAACTTTAAACCTGTTTGTCAGAATAAGTATGATCAGCGTTATGTTTATTTCTGCTGCAAAACTTCAAAAAAGGTCATTTCCCTTTTTTTTAGACAACACTCCAGGGCTCCCATTGATAACAGGTCAACTATGTTGACCTGAAGGGACTACGCTGAGGTTTTACAGTTTTTAAGTTTAAAAAAAGTATCTATCGATTTATCTTTCTATCTATCTATATAATGATTGCACAATGTCATATTACAACACTTCCGATGAAAATATATTGCTTAATCCCTAATTATAGTCAATCACTTTTAACAACCAAAGTTTTAATAATCGCTCTGACATGACACATTACAGGACATGCGGGGGTCTCATTAAGGGCTGGGCAACAAGCAAATTGACCGGCTGTGAAGACGGAGTTGCCCGGCTGCTTTCAGCATCTCAACCATAAGAACAAAATAAACTTTGTATAATCTTAAGTTTGCTTGGGTGCCGAATCTAAACGCCATCCTGTTCAAAACCTTAATGAACCCCTGGACATGACACCCTGCTCTTTCTCGACTGGCTTCGAAGGTGAATTCAGCTGTGCTTGACAAATGGTAGAAATTATGAGAGGCAAAGCTAAAGGCACGTGGCATGAATATCAAAAGAAACCAAAGCCTACGTTTCTTTTTCCATCTCCAACTTCAGCAACATTTCAAATCTCTATTTTAATGTATGTATATGAAAAGATATGTGACACACTTACTTTGCACTGATTCGGACCAGAACCTGGGCAACAGTAAAACAGGCGACCCTAAGAATCATAAGAAAGAAGTACAGTGAGTGAATCGAGTTGAGCTACCTAACTGAGAACCTACTTGCAGTGGTTCGTTGTTTCGATCCCTTTCCCTTTCTCACAGACTTTCCATTCCCAGAAATGATCAGTCAAAGTATAGCTTTTGTATTAAGGTGGCCGATACAGCAAAAATCCTGTGCGAGATTGGCTCAGTTGAAAAGATCTTGGTCTGCCACGTGCGAGGCTCCGGGTTCGATCAACGACGTTGCCGAGGTTTGAACATTTGTGCAGCCAATCTTTATTTCAAATTTTGTACAATAAATGAATCTTTTGGGTCGAGTACAGTACTGATAGCGTGAAAATACGAAGTTACGTTGGTGAACTACGGCCTGTAGAAACCAACTGCAACGCCTGGAAACTGAAAAGGTAATAATGATGATGATAATGAAAACAAAAATGATAGCGATAATGATAACAATAACAATGATGATGATGACAATGCCAACCATAACGAAGATGAGATTAATGATGGCATTGATGACTATGATAACAAAAATAACAATAATAATAATAATGATGATGATGATGATGGCGGAGATGATGATGATGTAAAGATGACCAAGCTGATGTGTATTGATTCTGCAATCTATAAACAGTATATGTCCAGAGGTTTTAAAACGAAAACAATATTAATACTATTACATTATTCAATTATAAATCTAAACACAAAACAAATATTACACAAAGTGCAGTAAGATAAGCACCTTATTTGCTCCCACTTTCTTCACTTCTCTCACTCGCGCTGTACCTAAAGAGAAAATAATTGAAGCACAAACGTAATGAAACTTCACAATAAAAGGATCAGGTACAGTTTATTTCTAGAAAATGCATTAACGAAACCCATATAAAGACCAAGTAATGCCTCCTATCCTTTAGTCTATTTAATGCTTGCATGCATACATACATACTTACATACTTATATACCAACAATAACAAGAAATGTTAAAGTTCTAATTTATTACAACAAATTACCATAATTTATCCCAAAACAATTAAAAATACAATTTAAACTAAGGATCTATTTGAACCACAACAAACACAAATAAAATGATAATTAATGATAGGAAAATAATATCTGTGTGTTATACTTACGTTATGAGCCGCTACTTATATTTTTAACAAACAATAAACTATACTGTAATAAATAACAATGACAAGTATCAATGATAAAGACAAAAATATACTATAACAGCAGTAGGATTAACAATACCATGGGGACAACTTGGGCCACGCTGTTCATGTTTGTCAGTTTGTCCACAACCTGGAACCAGTGCAGGTATGTGTAAATAATACTATGATAACAATAACATAAATTATGATGATGATGGTAATGATAATGATGGTGGTGCAGGTGATGATTATGATGGTGGTTGTGATGATGATGATGATGATGATGATGATGATGATGATGATGATGATAGTGAATGTACCTTCGCACTTCCATGTAAGGTCTTCTAAATATTCAACAATTTTGTTGTATTACAACTTTGTTTTCTGGGGTAGAAACGTCACTTGAAGCACTCTCGATCTCCATTTTAACATTTGTTGAATGCCTTAACCTTTATCTAAATAAGCCTTAAGGATTTAACTAATTAAGTTTGAAACGGGGGTAAATTATCAACTAGTACAAAACTGTGAATTAATATAGGAACTGTGTGAATAGCCAAGTAAGGGAATCTTACCTCGTTCGTGCGCAGAGTATCCTGACACGTCTACTTTTGCCAATGTTGAGTGGAAACCCTGGGCCAGCTCAAACAAGATGATATTGAGATGTTCTGCAGTTAAGACACAACCACAATAAACAGGTGAGTAAGGTACAAAATCTTTTCAAAGTAAGCGAAAAATGACCGACATAAGCTTTTCCTTTTCTGCAAATAACTTTCGCTCTGTTCACTTCTAATAATCTAGATTAAATAATATTTTAAAATAAGCGTTTTATTAGACATTTATTTTTGGAGCTGAGATTGCAGTAAGTAATCAGTGTAGATAGGACTCTGACGTTTATTTGAACTCATGGAGCTGTAAATAAATCCCTAAAATTAAGTTATCTTGAAAACCAAAACGGCAGCAAGGATGGCATAGTGGTAAGATCCTTGCCTTCCAACCACAAGGTCCTCGGAAATCTAACAAAAAGTTTCCACACGAATCCACAGTATTCCGAGAAGAACAATAGAAACGTTTTAATCTGACCAAAATTGAACACTCACCTCTCAAAGCAGTCTTAAACACCTGCCGGTAGTGAAATACATTTTCAAATACAGCGGGGATTGTAACTTGTCGGTTTGGTGTTACATTGCTGTCACAATCTTCACGAGAAGGGAAGAAAAGTTCACCTCCCATTTCGTGCTGTAAAGAAAATGATGAAGCAACAACAAGGTTACTATTTCATATTGAATCAAAAAAATTAAACATTTTTGCAAGCATTCCCGCGCAAAAAACATATATATAGTTCAACACATTATCGGCTAAGATAGATCCAAAGTATATTAAAACTTTACGTAGGGCGATGAGTTAAAATCATCTTAATAACATTTTTAGAAATGTTATATATATATTTAAAATGTTATTCAACCAAATCTGCGGTCTTCATCAGGTACTATGGACAAAACGCTTAGGTACGTCGCATACAATTGTTAGAATAAATTCACGTAACTGCACACATCATATAAATAGAAAAATGAAATTATGTGATTCATTTGGTTTAGTTTTCTATTGTCCTTTTCAGTTTCGCAACTTTAATATCATTGTAAGTACTGTATTGTACTCTTTAGCTACCTTTTTTGTTTATTTGATATGTGCAATCGCTTGAATTTATTCTGATGATGGCATGTGACAAGCTGAAACATCTAAATTTCAATATAATAATATGGCTCCATCTCAAAGCTTTAACCAATTTTCTGCTTCTTATACCATTTGGATCGTTAATTTAAAGTATTAATATTAAAAGTTTCTCCGGTTAAAATACATATCAAAAACAAGCTTTCGGTTGCCAATCTACAACCTTGGACAATAAAAGATGCCTACAGTGAAATTACATATAAATATAATAAAGGTGTGAACCATATTATCTTTTAGTCCTAAATTTAGAACACTGTACCCATCACAGGAGAAATTAATGAGTACCATACCTTTCCAATGGTCTTTGACTGACGAGAAATTTTGGACATCGGTGGCTCAAATCCTTTAGTTTTCAAACTGGTACCAAGTTTGGTTCTTCCCACCAAAATATTTGGTTTATCAGGGAAGACTGAGTCTCTTGGTCTTCTGCTAGGACCGACACGAAAACCGGAATTGATTCTTGAAGAACTTGCTTTATTTGTCAATTTGCAAGGAGAAACAGGAAGAGAATGAGTACCATCATCTTGAAGTCCAAAGGGATTATCTGAATCTTGTACTCCATCAACTGTAAAGCATGCTTCTTCCACTACATTAGGTGAAACCTGATATCGTGACATCGAGTCACTCCGGCGGGTTTCTCTAGCTAAACCAAAACTGTGACCTACACTTAGGGACCCATTTCTCGAATAGGTCCCACAACCATCAAGAAGTGAATTATTATCATATGTTTCAAAGCAATTTCCATCAGTAGAACAATTCTCAGAGCCAGTTTGGTACACGGTTGGATCTGGGGTTTCTGATCCTGATTCAACAGACAAGGAGCATGATGATTGCAAGTTTCTTGAAGAAGCAATACCGACATCTCCCGGAGGCTGAGTAAGTAACGGAGCTCTTCTATTGCGTGTACTTCTTTTAATGCTCCAGGAATCCGCGTTGTCCTCGCGCGGATCACACCATTTTGGACTGATAGGAGTATTAGGCGATCCCTAAAATACCAAGCATAAATTACATGGTTGAATACATTATGATATCGAGTAATTTCTATTTTCAGTGGACTAAAATCCTGTACCAGAGTAGTTTCAATCATATACATATACATCATACTTCTATAAACTTAATATTGAGATCTCAAATAATTTCCTGTAATAACACTGAAAACAGTTTCCCTGCCACATCCAAATTCATTTTACGTATTTAAATTTTGGTGTTATTGCAAAACGAAATCTTCTAATAGTGTATTGAAAACAAGCAAATAGAAGAGTGGAATATGATGTAAATATTCTTGGTACAATATTTTGTCTATTGTTACTCAAACCGCTGACTGATTCTCTCTGAACATGTTTCAGCAGTGGAAAATCTGGAATCAATACATCACAAAACCTAGATCGGTAATCCACGGGGGTCATTTACATGGTGTCTGAAGTATTTGATAGGCATACTGTGAGTAGGGCCTATCCTCATGCCATTCATGAAGAGCACCGCTTTACCTCACAATTAACAGTGTCATCGACTGCAGATCAATCACTAGAAGAGAAGAGGCGCCTGAGTTCAGATTTCCAACTGGCTCATGTGTTGCGCATGCAGAGAGTTTTTCAACTTAGGTAATTTTATGGAGAATGTGATTTTGCGTGCACGATGACGACATTGTGGTCAGACAGGTCAAAAGGCAGTAAGGTTTGTACTGCATTCTTGTCATACAGTCCTTGGACAGCAATGTAGTTATTTCAATAAAACCATCTACCTTTCTATATATCTATCAAGACAAGTCTTTTATTATAGTTATTATTACTTCATTGTTACATTTTCAATATTTTATTTCCCAATATTCCTATGTAATAATAAACTCGGCATAAAAAAATATATAAAAATGATTTTGATAGAAAGAAAACAAGCTCAGAAAACTAAAGAATAAGGAAAGGATCGAAAATATAATCCGGCTTAATTCTTATAGGCTGTTTTGAAAAAGCAAACAATAAAAAAATAGTTACTTTAATTATGTGTAATAATTACTAATAATTACTCACGACGTGACGATTTCCCTTCCTACAAATTTTGTTTTGCTTTAACAAAATACATATACAGAGTATTCGAGGACATGCTTTCCGAACAATATCACAATCACATTTATTACTTCAAATCGTCCTTTACCAAAAAAGGAACAGTCTGGGGTTTCTGTTCCTCCAAGTGAGTAACGTGGCCAGCTTTAAATCTGTCTTTGTCCTCTGTTCTTAATTGCTTTCTTGTCATTGCATCATCTTTAAAACACCTGTTACTTTGTCCAATGGAATCGATCCAGGAATCTTCTGTTGAAAAAGAACCTGCAACAATTTATACCTTAAATGTTATATAGCAGTTGAATCAAGAAAGCTATACGCAGCATGAGCTGTGTTCTAGAGGTCATCAGATCGATTTTTCGTGACTGCAACGTATATTCCTCTGACCCGGGTAGCTTCAGTTTGAATAACCTAAAACGGGGCACCGGCAAACAGAGAGGGAGAAGGTAAAGGGCAAACTGTCGGCTTACAAAAGCCAAGATGAAAATATTTAGCTGACTGTTTAGGTTAGCCTCTGGCTATTACAGTAAGGTAAGTACCAACATTTCTGATAATTGTATACAACAATTATATACAAATTAATGTAAAAACTAACGATAAAAAAAGACAATCGAGAACTGAATTGTAGAGATAATTATATACAAATATGTAAAATGCACTGGTTTAGAGATTGACGTTGGTGTTATTGTTCCACTGATACCAGCTTTATGAGTTGACGGAATCGAAATATCGACATTAAATAGCTGCACACTGTCACTTTGAAGTCCAGCCAACACGATTTGTCATGCAGGTTGCAAGCTCGGCAGTGTTGGCTGCCCGAACATCTCTCTTGAGGGTGTCCACAAATATCTGTGAGGGTCTTCCTGGGCGGCACTTGCCATGGGTTGGCTCCCATAAAACATGGTGGTGCACAGGGAGCGCCAAATGCCTCTTACAGTTGCCTGCAAGCCAGAGTCTCTCGTCTACAAGTATCTATAATATCTTCTCACCTTGTGAAGCTTCAGCTACAAACATTTTATTTTCGTGACAAATCTTATTTGAAAGATTCTTCCTCTTTACTGTGTCACTCATCACCGACCCCTTCCACGAATGGCCTTCGCCATCTTTGAGCTGATAAGGGATCAAAATATTTTTTGAGAACATTGGTAAAAATTGTAACCATTTTTACTGTGCTAAACAATCTCGTCTATATGCGATCACACGAGAACCAAAAAAATAAAATAGAAATAAATTTCAAATATAATTCCTGCTTTGTTCAAATACGCTTTGCGTTCACTTCCGTTTTGTCACATTAATATAGTGAACTTAAGCAAACCACGACGATGACAGCAATGAGAACGGAACTGAACAAAAAATTTAATGAGCGATACAATAGCTGTTTACGTGCATTATAAATCTTAGTACATTTCTTTTCCGTCCTCTGCAAAACAACCACGTGAAATGGCCAAGTTCTGTGTCGTCTGCGGAACGTGAACAATGACAACTAATTTTTCTTATTTCCATTTGGAATTGGACGCTGTCGTTGCACATTTAGCTTAGACACGTTTCTGGAGCCATTGGCGAACCGAACAAATCTGGACAGTCGCAAATTTCGCTTGTAAAATATAAATTCAATTTTTACAAGGCGTCATCGTCGGTGCAGCAACTGACATTTTTGGCTCAAATAGGATAAAAAGGCAATAACTAGCATTTTAATGGGTACAAGGAGAATTCAAAAAGAATAAACGATCATCACGAAAGTCTTTTCTCGATTATTATTATTTTCACTTTTATAAAATTGCTGACTATCAATCCAAGAAGGTACCAGATAAAGGTGCTTGAATAATTATGCTTAAATTACGTATTTTAAGCAAAAAATAATTTGGGGTACAAAAATTGAAATGCTCTACGTCCCTGGGACGCAGAGGATTGATAGCCATTGCAGCGAACTTTAGGCGTGAATTCAAAACAGAATCTTAAAGCACAACTACAACTCCTTTTCCCAAAGCAGCAGCAATAGTAAAATGAGCTGAAATCATAATTTCTGAATTTAGGATATAAAACTAAATTGTAAACTGGTCAAACCATTCCCCTTGTTTAGGTGGGACCACTGTTGGTTTGCTTGGAGCTCCTAATGAAAGAAAGAGTGGGTCCCTGGGAACCATTCTAAAATCTTCAATTAAAACCCATGTTAATGGTTTATCTTAAAAGCACAATTCAAAGGATGGTAGAATGAGGGCATTACTGAAATAGCTAAGAGCATAGATGCAACTGCCACATGGCCACTGAAAATTTCAAACAGTCAGGGTAACATGACGCATGTAACAATAGAGATTACAGCCGTTCTTTTTCACCACAACAAAACAAACATTTGATTTGCAAGTTTGCAACTTGGTTGTATAAAGTTAGAAAGAAAGTGCTCCTCAAGTCGCTGATGGAAATCGAACCTACGGCACAACCAGGCTCTGATTACCGGTCAGATGCTCTACTAACTGAGCTAAGAACACTTTTTTTTTCTAAGACAAACATTGCCCATTTCCTATGTGATGAAAACCAAAAATCTAGAGTACCGTATTTATTCGAATAAACACCGTCCTCGATTAAATGCCGCCCTCGAATAAATGCCGCACCTGAGAGCCAAAATATTAATAAACGCCGCCCTCGAATAAACGCCGCACCCTGGAACAGACAACAAACTAA
>JAOCNB020518309.1:0-14560 GCA_026546465.2 Palythoa caribaeorum
TGATGAGTGCGCCTTTAAAATGCTTGCGGTCCGACTTCGTTGAGCCGCGTCCTCGCAATTCAGCCCCTGGCTGCAAGTAGGGCGATTAGCAAGGCCGATTTTATTATTTATTTTATTTAAGTAATCAAAATTTCACTTCAAAAACTTGTTCTGATTCATTCACTGATAGCTTTTTATATCAACTGCCAACCAATTTATAAAACAAGAGCTGCAAAGTTATTCACTTCAAATACTCGAATATCTTTGAATATTTGTAAAACTGCAATAAAATTTTACAAATCGTAAAGGAATGGGAACGACAGCTAGACAACCTCATCTTTCACAAGCTAATTCTCGACGGCTCAGCCACAAGAAATAACGGAGATTATCGATGAACACTTTGGAGTCACGGATAAAACTGACATCAATTATCTTGATTAAAATATTTTATTTATAAGTATGTATCATAAAGAAGTGTGTTCCTAACAGCCGCTAACAACTGATATCTCCATTATATTAGGCAAAAAAGACACACGTCATGTACTATTACAATTTTAAATTACCCTTTTTCTTGTCTTCGAGTTTGAGGAGAGCTGTGATGTACATAATTTATCTTTGGTCTTGTGGACCTTGGACCTTTTGCTTTCTATTCCAGAAGTGAGTTTGCTGTCAAATTCTGTTCTAGAACTTATTTCAAAGCGAGAAAAATCTTAATCGTAATTTCTCAAATACATAAACACTGTAAAATCTTTGAGCGGATCAACTGACTGATAACCATTCATTACTCGTACTCGACATTTACTAGGTTACGGTTTCTAAAATAACAACAAACAAAATCTATAATCAGAATCTACACTAATGAACAGAGAAATAAAAGAACAAAGTAAAAGATAACTGCAAATATGTTGCCTCGCTTGTTCAATTACCACTCCTTGAAATTTACAACCATTACTACTCAATTTACATTCCTTTGCAATTAACAATAATCTTCGGATTTCGCGCCAATTTATACTCAGTTCCTGTCTCTTCTAGTTCAAATTTTCTTCACTCCCTCCCCCTGCAAGGATAAACTTAAAGTCAATTAACAACAAATTTAGATATCAATAAAGCTCAAAACCTGAATGAAACCATTGTCAAAGAGCGGGACCGCACTTCCACAGCGTACAAGTCGCGGGACCCACAGTTCAATTTCACACAAGTCGCGAGACCCACAGTTCAGTGTTACACTAGTCACGAAACCTACAGTTCAATGTCACTCAATTTACACCGGCTCCTTTGCAATTTGCAATAATGTTCGGATTTCGCGCAAATTTATTCTCAGTTCCAGTCTCTTTTCATTTTGTACTAGTTCACAGTCTCTTCAAACACCATAAGTAAAGCCAAACGTATCTTTCGCTCGCGGTAGTTTTACTGCATAAGACATGTTCTTCGGAAGCAGTTCCCAGACTTCGCTCGAAAAGGGCGGTTTGACAGATGGAATCTAGTCACTACCGTTTAACACTTCATAAACTGGATATAAGAACCGGCTTTAATGGGCCATTTAGGCTTGTAAATTGATTTAGCTTATGTGTGCATGTGTGTGTGTGGAGGTGTTGGTAGGGTGTTGGGGCTACAGAGTTGTATTGGTTAAAAACTAAGAATTTTGTTTATAATTAAACTAATGAGAAGGTTCTTTACGAGAGAGGACCCATGCAAACACTATCAAGATATCAGATAATATAAAATAAATTTTTGAATAGTATGCGAAAGTCAAGTGTAAAAACAACGCAAATCGAGTATAGGGTGTTTAAAAAGTTAAACTTTACGAAAGTGGTTCTATAAAACCATGATTTGCTTAGATTGGTTGGTGTTTAAGCAACTGAGCCATTGATATTAACAGATTTTAACTTAAATATTTCAGACAAGAAGCCTGACGGAATTAAGTGCTACGGACAAGGTAGTGGAACGGCTACAGCGGGTAAGAGCTTTTAATAGACTGGAAACATATCGAACTTTCCTTGATTATTAAGCATCTTTGTGTGTAACTGAATTAATCCATTACTCAGTACTGAAACAGTGAAACCTGTTAAGGTAAATTTAAATGGATATGGAGAATGACCAAGACATTGTCCCATCACTGTCTGGGATCCACCGGCGACGTACCGCTGGCATGTCCCATCACTGTTTGTGATCCACCGGTGAGGTACCGGCGGCATGCCCCATTACTGTTTGTGATCCACCGGCGACGTACCGGCAGCATGTCCCATCACTGTTTGTGATCCACCGGTGAGGTACCGGCGGCATGTCCCATCACTGTTTGTGATCCACCGGCGACGTACCGGCGGCATGTCCCATCACTGTTTGTGATCCACCGGCGACGTACCGGCGGCATGTCCCGTCACTGTTTATGATCCACCGGCGACGTACCGGCGGCATGTCCCATCACTGTTTGTGATCCACTGGTAACGTACCGGCGGCATGTCCCATCACTGTTTGTGATCCACCGGCGACGTACCGGCGGCATGTCCCATCACTGTTTTTGATCCACCTGCGACGTTCCAGCGGCATTCTCCATCACTGTTTGTGATCCACCTGCGACGTTCCGGCGGCAAGTCCCATCACTGTTTGTGATCCACCGGCGACCGTATCGGCGGCATGTCCCATCACTGTTTGTGATCCACCGGCGACGTACCGGCGGCATGTCCCATCACTGTTTGTGATTCACCGGCGACGTACCGGCGGCATGTCCCATCACTGTTTGTGATTCACCTGCGACGTTCCAGCGGCATTTTCCATCACTGTTTGTGATCCACCGGTGACGTATACATACCGGCGGCAAGTCCCATCACTGCTTGGGATCCACCGGCAACGTACCGGTGGTATATCCCAGCACTGTTTGGGATCCACCGTCGACATACCAGTGGAATGCCCCAGGACTGTCTGGGATCCACCGGCAACGTACCGGTGGTATATCCCAGCACTGTTTGGGATCCACCGGCAACGTACCGGTGGTATATCCCAGCACTGTTTGGGATCCACCGTCGACATACCGGTGGAATGCCCCAGGACTGTCTGGGATCCACCGGCATGCACCGGCGGCATGTCCCAGCACTGCCGGCGGTTCGTTACAGTTGTGTGAAAACCAGCCATAAATATACGAAGTCTTGCCAACAACTATCGAAAACAAAACAATAGAGATTAATGTATTTATTTCTTCGTTTTTACTTCTTGTTGGATTTTGCATATAAAACTTTACAACATACAATACTTTCAAAAATTGTTTTATAATTTATATAGAATTGGAAAATGTCAGCACTGCTCCGCTCTGCTAGCTGTATAGTGTCTGACCTGCATTAAAAATAGAAACATGACCTCATCGTAAAACATTACACAAAATGGTGCAATTGCAATCTATCAAAAGAAAAAAATAATCGGGCAAGTTTGGGCAAGCAATTCACAAGCAAAAGAAGTAATATAATTTATCATATCTTATTCATGCAGTAAGATAGTTTATGTGTGCGCCTCACTTGCTTCCAAAAAGTTCGACTAATTCTAATTCGGTCCCTACTATACTACTCACGTGTAGTTTTGCAAAGAACCTGAGCGGAAGTTACCTTCAGAGTAAAGTGAAGTGGTTTTCAAATGTCGTCCTACACTCACTCGCACAATCAAACGCCGCCATGTTATGATATTACTTCCGGGTTCAAAGCATTTACAAAGGTAGAGGTTATTTTGCAAACGAGATATACAAACATTTGAGGTAGTTGCATTGTGTCAGTTTCCTTCATCAATCGCTTTGGAGTTTGACCAATTAATCTAATTTTGTGTTGCAAACAAATGAATCTGGTTTCGTGAAAAAACTAGAAGAGGGTAAAACGATGATACAAAGACCAAATAATTCAAAATTTCTCAGGTTTAAAAAAGAGGAACAATCTTAACAGAAACTATATGATAATCTGGACCGACATATTCCACTTAAATCTAAACGTGTCAAGAGACCCAATCAACCTGTCTGAATAACAGAGATCCTACATTTTATGAAAACAAGGGACAAGTTGTTAAAAAAAACACGAAATTCGAATTTGCTGGAGGATTGGACACAATTTAGGCATGCGAAAGGTCAAACCACAAATCCTATTAGAGGAGCAAAGAGCAATTTTTTTCGCGAATAGGTTGACGAGAATAAAGGAAACCCGAAAGGTGTCTGGAAAGCTTTGAAATCGTTAACCAGGACAAGTAAACCTCAACATTCTTCGGTTAACATCTAAGCAAGCCATTGATATTATAGATAAAAATCTCTAGTAACAAGGCCTCTGGATACGATTGCCTAAGCGTACGCATACTTAAGAAAATTATAGAGCTCAACAGCACTGAATATAGCCAGGCACTGAAAAAGACACAAGATCTTGTCTGCAGTGTCATTTTTATTTTTAGTCTCTGGCTGTGACGAGCTCCTGAAGAGTGAAACAATGGTCCATTGCTGACACTTCAATTGTATCTAGTTTGCGCACGCGTAGTTTATATCCTGCGTAGATGTCGGTCTTGAGAGGAGAA
Source organism: Palythoa caribaeorum (assembly GCA_026546465.2). Lineage (NCBI taxonomy): Eukaryota > Metazoa > Cnidaria > Anthozoa > Zoantharia > Sphenopidae > Palythoa > Palythoa caribaeorum. The sequence goes on from JAOCNB020518309.1 coordinate 4,513, forward strand.
AAAAATCAATTTCCTTTTGACAGCACGTCGCAAGGATTTCTTGTTTCTTACAATGCAACAACATCGTGCTTACTTCGCAACCAATTATCTAACACTTGACGTGTGGCGACTGAGGTTTAAAAAGACCTGCATTTGTGGGTGCGAGCACTGGACACAACACCTTGTGTCTATTTCAGTGTCTGGTTATGTAGTGCTGACGAGGTTTAGAAAGAGCGAAACGATTGTCCACTGCTCCCACTTCCTTCCTTGGTTGTGCACGCCTAGTTACAATGGAATAAATTTAGTTTCTTTTCTTGTAAGTTATTTGATTATTATTAGACCTACTGAACGTCAACAAATTTGTCGTACATGACAGTCACTGTAACGTTTTAGTAAACATCAAAAACCTCAGCTGGATTATATTAAATATTAGAGATATAGAATAACGTTTCCAAACCAAACGTGGATTATATGTAAGAAAATGAAAAAAATTAAAGTAGACACCTTACGTATTACTTACTCTTATTCTCTCTATTTTGAAACCACCGCAAAATCTAGGTGCGTGTATATGTAAATCTATACAAATAATACTATTATATGACTATTGTACTTTCAGCTGTATTCAATATGACCCCTTATGCTTTGCTAATTTATTACGCTATCTCTATTCTGTTATATTTTGATGTAAAAACTTTTAAAATATGTTTACGTTTTTTTCTTTCTTCGCTATAATAGAAGTCATTTAAAACAAAATGGTACTTTTTAGTAAGCCCTTGGTCGACTGAAAGTGGTTCAAATTGCCATTGGTTAAGGTAGTTTAGACGTTCCGGGACATATTTCTAGCCGTAACTACAATGTTGACGATATTGTCTGTGTAGCATTGTAAGCTATTCATTGCAAAACCAAATTAATGTTCATGAACAAAACGCTTGATAAAGCTTTCCCAACAACTAAAAAATTATTTTTCTTAGTGGACGAAGACTTCTGTAAGGACAAAAGTGATGGCACTTACCCTGATCCAGAAGATTGTAGGGCATTTTATCAATGTGCTAATGGGAGAGCGTTCAAGAAACTTTGTCGGAAGGGACAATGGTTCAACCCTGCAATTATGAATTGTGATGTTGCAACCAATGCGAATTGTCCTGAAGGTGCAACCGGTGGAGAAGGGAATAAACCTACAAGCGGACCAACCGAAGGAGCAGGAACGGGAGGAGGAGAACCAACTCCAACTACTTCATCAGCAGGAACGGGAGGAGGAGAACTACCTTCCACTACTCCATCAGCAGGAACGGGAGGAGGAGGAGGAGAACAGCCAGCGGGAGGAGGAGAAGAGCCTCCCGTCAATCCAGCAGAAGGTAAATTACAAGAAGAGGGCGTTAGACAATGAAACATTAAACAAACTTGAATTCGTTAGTTTTTGGCTTTATGAAATTTTTAAGAAAAACTTTAGACTAAATTTTTATTAAAAACGAAAGAAATTGAAAAACTTACATGATCTGTTATAAGTAAATTACAATAATTACTTTTAACTTTAGGATGACACATTGTAGGTTTTCTAGGTTTGCTTATCGTGAAATAGCTTTTGATGGGCAATGTATTTTTCGTAAAATTTGTATTTGCCTTTCATATAAAAGGTCTGGTACCTCAGTATTAATTTTCAATAAGAAATGTTCTTTATTCTTCGTTGTAACTGAGCCCTTTAGCTAAAGGATTAATTTAAATAAGCGAATAAACTATATCCTTTTACAAGCCTAAGTGGCCCATTGGAGCCGGTGCTTAGCTCCGGTTTCTGTAGTGTTAAGCAGATAAGAGTCATTAACTCCCCCTGGACGGGACACTAATCCGTCGCAGATTAGCTCCCAGCAGAAGCTGGTACTCATTTTACCGAACTCGGGAGGATAGAAAGCTGAGTCAACTTTGGCGGAAAATAAGGCAACAAATGTTCAACACTCGACTGAGCCGCGAGCTGAGCTACTATAAATAGTAGATCTGAAACAATTTTTATCTGCGAAATTGTAGATAGATAGTAATTGTTCGGTTTGGGCTGTTTTTGTATATACACCTATTTTATTTTAATTTCAGTGGATAGAGGCTTTTTGAAAATATACGTGGTGCCTTCGGCTCTCGGTAGCTATTCTGCCACTACCCACCTCAAATGAAATAAAAGGGTGTTCTGGTCACCACTCATGCTTCTCACTTCTACGACCCAGGACCAACTCCTGGGCTTCGTACGTGAGCTGAGATTTGTCGATCTCAATCTGATTTCAAGGATTTTTTCCGGATACTCGGGTTTACACCCCTCAGCATCGACATCCGCTAACTACATCTAGAGTTGGAGATATTTCCCTCAACGGACTACGTGTCCTATTCTTTGTTTGCCTCGTACCCTCCCGAAACGTTATTAAATAAATAAAAACTAATTCTTTAAAAAATCTGCCATTTCTGCCCCAAAATTCGGAGATTTCTACTACAATATTTTTTTACAATATTTTTTTCTACTACAATATCTTTTCAGGTGTTGGCGCCGATTTCTGTAAAGGAAAACCTGATGGTGTTATGCTTCCCCATCCAAATAAGAAAGAGTTCTTCGTCCATTGCAGCCATGGGGAAGCTTTTATCAAAAAGTGTCCTGGAGGACTCGTTTTTAATCCGACTATACAAGTTTGCGACTGGCCTGGAAACGTGCCGCATCGTAGGACAAAGGTATAACGTTCCTATCTGGAGCTTTAAGCGTGGTCGGCTATCTTTTACATGTGCTCGGTAAATTAAAAAGCTTGATCGATTTTGTCGCTATGAAAACATGTAACAACTTAATAAGCAAGAACAAAAAGCACAACATGTGCACCTTATATTAACTTTTTTTATGGAATTGCACTTGTGTCAGTATGAGAACGAAAAGAACTGTATAAAGTGTAATAAAAAAGTATTGAACTGATGTGAGAACTTCAAATGACTGATGACTGCCTAATGAATTGTCATTAATAAGAAATGTTTAGTTGAGGAAACGTAATGCATATTAAGCTTTTAATGGTGCCACTAGGCAACGACTCAAGGAATGGATTCCAGTTTTTGTGGGTGTGTGTCACAAATTTCCCTGAGTATGCGCAGTACCATTGTTTTCAACGTGCGCAGTGGCCAAAGTTTCATTAATTTCTTGTCACTGCCAATATTTTTTTTCAGTTTTCATCAGATTTAGCGAAAAATAAAAACATAAAAATATAAGACTTCATAGCACTTGAAAACTAATTATTTCATAAGTAAAGCTGGTTGTCCCAATGTTCTTGTTCAAGGTTTTGAGATCTGCTTTCTTAATTATTTCAATATAAAAAAGCATGCAATCTTTAAAAAGCTACTTTGGAACAAACGCATCAGAGGACGAAATGAAAATTCTATTCCCTTTAATTCGCAGCGCTCAGCCGAATTAGAAAACATTTCAGATTTAGTATCGCGATCTCACAGTTTGGAGCTAGGTGTGCCGTCCAGCTCGCAACAAGGTAATAATCACGTAAATTAGGAAACGAAAATGGAGACAAAAACTGAGAAAAGAAATAGATACCTAAATTGAGGGACATCAGTGCTATGTGATAATCTGCTATTATCTGAACTTAACATGGTGGGAAAAGCAAACAACGGTACTCAATCCTCGTGCGGGTAACACACACGCATACAAGGACATGACAATCAATAATTCTTGCTTAACGTTGTTACGGTAGGTTTTATTTCATTGCTAATTAAGTGTTGTCTATGGCAACTAGATCGTTTCAAGCATATTCGCCCACTTTTGCTCTTTTGTTTTATCCTTTTGTTTTGCGGAACCCTTTTATCTCAGACTTTTCGATTTTTAATTAGTTTTGTTTGCTTTTCTTATTGGCACTTTCTACCCCATAGCTCAAACAATACCAAAAACCCCGGGTAAAGTAAACTCAAATAAACTGCGTTTCGCTAGAATCGTATTCTAAGTAATAGATAAGATATGAGCGGGAGAACTATTATGGGCATCTAAATCGGTGAGCCGTAGGCGAATATTTTGTCTAAATTAACAGCCAAAACCAGCTCAGTTCTAAACGTAGCAAACAGAAATGTACTTTAGTGAAAAGCAGTTCTAAAATTTCTGCACTATAAAGAGATAGGAGGCAACAAGTTAAGTGTATTTTTCAATTTTTGTAAAAATTATGCATTCATAAAAAGGAAAATCTACCTCAAAACAAAGCTCTTATAAATCAAAAATCCTCGGTGCATTGCTCCATTTGGGAAAATAGCACTTTCAAACAACTCTTAACCTTTCGAGTTGTGAATTTAGTTTTACGAAACACCTCGAAATATCGCCGATTGGAGCATTTTTTACGAGCAAGTGTAGTAAACCGCCATTTTGTTGATATTTGAACACATTGCATCATGGGAATTTTTTATACATTTCGTGCCGGAAAGCACAACTCCATACATTTATAATTTATATATAAGTCTCAGAGCAGGTCTACATTTTGACAAAATTTGCAGCGGATTGCTTTTATCCTTCAATGAGACTTCTGAGAAGAATGTGATCTGATGAGACTCGACACATCTGCTTCAGGGACCCTTGTCCATGAATGGACAGACGGTTGTTAACGGTTAAGCAAAACAAACAATTTTTTCCCATTCACTGTGCCAATGAACAGTTCTTTGTCGCGAGGAAATGATAGCTCGGTAATTTTAAGGAAATAAAATTCAATCTTTTGGTTTTTTTTTCTTTTTGTTTTTTATGATCGTAACAGTTGCCTTATTTTCTCTGATTTTCTCGTTATATTGAACAAAATCCTTGAATCGCCCTTCGTCGCTCTCACATTTCTAGTCCCCGATTAAACGAAACTACAGTTGTCTCTAACAAAAGACTGATGTTTGAGAAAAGTTTAGTACTCACCTTCCTTCGCCGCTGCCATGTTGGAATTTGCCTGACATGTGACATTTTAGAGCGAAAACAACAAGGGTTCAGTTAACGTCTCTTTCTTTTTTTCGGACGCGAAAGAAAGTCGAATAAAGGTAACCAACTGCCAGTCTCCCTTCAGTTAACACAATTCTTTGACTTGCGCAGACAGCGTCAGCTTAGCGACGCCAAGCCATGGAGGTCAAAATTTTCTATTTTTAGAACTCGTGAGAAATGAGGCCGAAAAACTATCAGCGATTCTGTATGCTCGGTGCCTTGCTATCCAGCTAAGTATGCGTTTTTTATTTTCATTTTCATTCTAATTTGTCGCTAATCATGCAATTTTTAGCTTGTGACTCGTTTTTTTTTCTGCAGCGAAATCGAGTCGAGAACTTCAAACCGCGTGTTCTTTCCCCGATCCCAAAACCACAGTCTTTTTGCTGTTTTCATCTGGAGGAAAATAGAGATTTGATTTGTCAGGAGATAAGTGTAACAGTTTTATCGAGTGTATCTGCTTTCTTCTTCATGCAGTGTACTTCGGTCGCTTTGAAATACCGCTCGATTACGTCCGTCTGGTATCGGAAACAGTTCTTGTCGATTTCAAGTAATGTATCATAAACGAGCATGAGTGTTTGATCATCCGTTTCAAACACTGAGAAAATAATGAAGGCCCGAGGGGCTTCATTATTTTCTCAGTGTTTGGAACGGGCAATCAAACATGTGATGAAGAGTGAGTTTTTGATAGGACTTCTCAATCGGGCATGATACTTTTTAAAATTACAAACACGCAAACAAGACAAAGTGTGAGAAGTGTCACTGGAATGCAATGCCTATTATTTACGATGTAATTTATGATGGGTTGTATGATTGTGATTTCATACATTTGTCTCAATTTTCTTTCGATGCCATGGAAGAAGCAGAGCGCTTTTGAGAGCTAAAAACGTCGGAAGCAGATGTAAATCATGTCCTGTATCAAAATGGCAAATATCCAAAAAAGTAAAGTCTTACGCTTTGGACCCTGAAGGAAAGTATTACAGAAACAATTGTAAGGAATGGCAAGACTTCGAGTGCTATCAACCTCAACTATACTGCCGAGCCAAGCAAGTTCATTTTGGAAGTTGCAAAGCAAAATGGCAAGCAATATCGCCCAAAGACTGTTATTGAATTGTGTCCGCTATCAGACGCTATCCAGTATAAGAGAACTATGCATTAAAAAATGTTTTCCTAACAACGGCTAGCATACTGACAACAACTAAAATGGCTGACCGCGAAGAAATTCAAGGTTACGCTCAAAAAAAAGGAAACGACAGAAAAGAAAGCAGAGAAATTAAAAAGATGAAGAGATTGAAATGCTGATGACGCTGTTTAAGGAAAGGCCATTGTCTCTGGGGCGTGGATCATCAGAATTACATGAACAGGGTAAGTAAGATGTCGTACTCGCAAATCAATTTATTGACGTCCGACAACTTTAATATCGGCCGGGACGATTACAAGAGCAAGTGGAAACTTATCACGTCGCAGTTTATGAGAAAATGTGAACATCCTTCCCAAGACTTCTTTAGAAGTCAGTTTATCATTGCACGCATGCGTAACTTATTTGTTTTCCGAAACAATGTTTCCTCGTTTAGCCACCGGAGCAGCAAAACATTTTGTTTGTTTCTGGCTAATTTATAACCACCCCGGGAAACATAACAAGAAACAGTATCTCCGCAACAGTATTTCCTAGTTTAGTCAGGTCTTAAGTAAACATGTTAAACATGAATCATGCATTGTTATTTATTATTAAATTTTTAAAACTGGAACAAAAAATATTCTAACTCCAAGTAAGAACAGTCACATTCCTACTAGAAATATTTAATATATTCGAACTAAGGTTTCAATTGTTCAATCTAGATTTTCAAACATATTTTAATTTAAATTAGTTTGATTGAATAAAAAAATCTTTGTTTAAATTCACTGTTAGATACGTTTCTCTGTCAAAAGCACCAAGTGGCTTAGATGTATACAAGGGGTACCAGTATACAAAATAATAAGATCACAGGTCGATCAGTGAATTGATAACACTTCTAATACTGCCACCAGTTTTTTAAGCGTTGGCAGAAACTGTAGCATTTTGGTGGAATCATTCACGGGATGTGCTATGGTGTGAATCTGTTACTTCTCCTTGAAGGTAAGTAACAATATATATTAATTGTATAGACTATAGGATTTTAAGGTTATCTATATGCAATACATATGGGGTGTAATGCCCTCTATCAGGGGGGAGGTGGGCTCAGAAAACGTATCACGACCAATTTTTCTCATCATAACGGATCAAACATTGTTTTGGGGCGTCTCATACGAATCATGGACCCAATTTAGCCACAATAATGGTCACGACGCCTCATAACGGATCACGCATCTAATTGTAACGAATCACGAAACAACCTTTTATCATCCTTGAATATAATGTTGTTAGGTTTTCATAAAAACCAAGCTACCTATTTACTCAAATCAATATAAAGTTATAAATATAACTATATTATACAGTAATACTCCTTTAACCCATTCAGTGAAAACGTCTCCGCGGAGTGCCATGCTAAATATTTTCAAATTTATAATTATAAAGCCTTTGATAAAATTCCAGCTTGGTTTTATAACAGTGCTTTATTTTTGGACAACGTTTATAGACGTTGTGATAAAATTTCCGCGACGAGCCGCAGACCCTATTTTTTTGCTCTGAAAGTAAATGGGTCAAATTTCTGCCGATGACGAGCCGGTCAGAAGATAACACGGATCGTGTTGTTAGGCATTTCCACTTTCGGTGCGAAAAGACGTCACAAGAATTTGTCAGCACTTTTGAGGATAACAGTGATATTTTACGGGCATAATTCATTGTTTTTAGTTCATTCAGAATATACCGCTTTATTTTTGTGTGAGTGGAAGTTCGCTGGTTTTTTGGGGGTCGCGCAAATCCTTCTTGATTCGACTTTTATTGGATTTTGAGGGGGCCGTAATTAATGATCAACGCAAATTGAATGACCAGGAATTCGTAGCAAGCGACTAGTTTTAAAGAGTTGCAGCAGTCGTTCACAATTGCCCACTGCAAAAACGAGTTGTGGCTTGGGTACTAAAAGGCCGCGTAAGACTGGGCAAGTCGTTTGGGTAGAGAGATGCAGAGTCGAAAGTGAAGGGAGAGAATATTTTTGACATTACGAGAAACTGTTGGCGTAAATTTGTGTTTAGAACGCTACGGTAGCCCATATAGGACATGAGTTAAAATCTTTTTAAAGTATAATTCTTTAACGTACTTTTTACTCCAAAAATACGAATTGTGCGTTTGCAGAGATTTACAACTCGCATTTTTACTCCAAAATTACGAGTTGTGCGTTTGCAGAGATTAACAACTCGCATTTAAATCCAAAAATACGAAAATACCTGCTTGATAAATGCCTGTCCCTGACCCGCTGGAACAGGGCTAGCCAAGACTGAATACCATTGGGAAATGCTCGTGATTTCATTTTTTATGTTTTGGTCTTGCTCGATTTTGTGTTGATGGCAACATTTTGTGACTTTTTACCCCAAGAAGCGTAAGACTGTGAATAGCCAAAGTTTTGGCACATTTCTTAGTTTGTTTTTACTATTTTCATATCTCATAAATACTTTAGAACTGGTCAATAAATTTTGAAACGTCGAAAAATCTTGACTATGGCAATATTTTATATTTAGCCATACTAGTGTTGTGGGCTACATGAACTATTCTTATGGTCCCGCGGCGCACCTTTTCTCAAACTGCACTTTTAGAATAGAATCTTCTTTTGCACTTAGAAATTGTGCAAGTAATATCCTTTACGCAACGAACTAGAATCAGTAGATTTTGTTGCACTTGTATTGTGTAGCATACAAACCACTGTCAGCTTTGGAGCAGAAAAATCAGTTTTTTCAGACTGAGTTTTAAGTTCGAAGATTTTTTTCGTAGCAAGCAAAGACAATACTTTCATAATCGTAGTTGATTGCATAGATCTAGATCTTCAAATATACTATATCTGTAAAAAATATTTCCTGATCTTCCTTGCTTACTTTAAGCGCAACATTTTTGCTCCAGGGGAGGCCCTTTTTAAAACACAATATATGACCTGGATCGGTTGCCATGGTAGCAATAGAGCCAAACAACAGTGTCGTGGTAATGTTTTGTAGTAGGTAGTTAAATATGATAGTTTTTTTTCTGAAAAAATTAGGTTTTGGTGAACATTGGGTGCTACGGACCCATTCCACCTTAAATACTGGCTTGATACTCAGTCTAAAACATAAACCCAATGAACAACATCTAAAGTGGTTAACTATTGATCTACTAGTCTTAGCCTCACTTTCATGCTAACTAGTGCCCAGGAATATCGCGCATGAACAACGTCTATATCTCTTACTATCTCATTGTTTTTGCTGAATCACACTGAGAATCTGACAGGGTGTGTGAGTTTACCTGGCAAATTCATATCATTATTTGTTCGTCCATTATAAAAACTAGTATTCGTTATTGTATTTTGACAAACTGTACAAATGAGCAAATTTGAACCCTGTACGGCGGACATGTTGTTTGTAAAGGTTTTCGGTGTATTATTCTTCCGCAAACAGTAAAGGCAAAAATCCCTTTTCATAAAACAGGTTTATAGCACTTTAGTGGTATGCTCTTGTCGTTAGGTCTGTTTTACAGAAATACAGACCAAATTTTACTGGTATCATGGATGGACACAGTAAATTCGGATCTTTACTAGCGTCAGCGCTATATATAGAACAGGACGTAAGTGAATACAGGCTTTTTTTTATAAGAACCAGTATATTTTGCCAAGGCTCATTGTTCTTATTTTTTTTGGCGATTTCAGCCTCAATTCTTATGGTTGTGAGCAGTTTTTAATGAAGAAAAAACAAAATAAAACCAGGTATTGGAAAATGAAACGCCTTGCGCCACACATGTTGACATGTATTGTACGGCTGAATTTAGAGACGAACTACCTTCATTGTTTGTTGAGTAGTTTTTACAGTGAATCTTTTTATGTTTTATGCTGTATCGCTAAGTTCTAGTCAATTTTCTATCACAAACATTTTCCTAGTTATTAAGCCTCAGCCTGAGCTTGTTCTTAAATTGTTCTTAAATTTTGGTAAATTTGAGCCTCGTTGTTCTTATAAAGTTGT
>JAOCNB020518418.1:0-14555 GCA_026546465.2 Palythoa caribaeorum
CCCCCCCCCCCCCCCCCCCCCCCCCCCCCCCCCCCCCCCGCCCGAGGGGCGAAAGTTAAAATATTTTTAGCATTTTGTGTTAGGTGTTTCATTAACTTTTTGCCAGGATTGTAGGTTCTAGATCTTCCAGTGATTTTGGCTTCATTATGTCTTTTCCAATTTGTAGAACTCCTAAGGAGGATCTACCTATCCTTGAAATTGCAGTTACCTTATTTGTTGGGAAAACACGATAGAACAAGAATGTACAATTGCAGAGTCTTTATTCTTCCGACTGCTTTAAGTTATTACAAAGAATTCAACTATTCTTCTGGTTACCTTCTCTTATTTACAACTGTGCGTCTGCGATTCCTGTTACTTTCATAATCCTTGAAATTCGAATGCTCAAGAAGCCTGGTGTGTTTTGTTAAATCCCATCTAGATTGTTTTTGTTTCTTTGATTATATTAATAGATATGATAAAACGACTAAACTATAATTTTATATTAGGAAAATCTCAAATTTTATTGTTATAACAACTCTAAAAATAATTTAAACAGCGATCAAAACACTTTTTCAAAAATAACACATAAAAGAAAAAATCAGTTAAAAGAACAATGCTTGGTGTTGTTGAAAGACAAAGGATGATTGTCCATATTACCAGACTGTTGCATGCGTGAGGTAATGGTTTGCCAATTTGACGGTTGGTGTATTTAATTCTCCAAATATGTTTGTAGACAAAAATGAATGTATGAAGGATGTATGCCCGGAGAATTCCGTGTGTTACAACACTAAGGGTTCCTTTCTGTGCATGTGTATTGCTGGCTACCAGAAGTCGCTTGGAAGGTGCAAGAGTAAGTAAAAAGTGCCGTCATTTCGGGTAAAACAAACATGCATGAACGCGAATCATCGAAAAGGATTAACAAATAATGCGATGAATAACCAAGAACGTCCACATAATGTAATAAGTTGGTGCCGGTAGGTAAAACACCTAATTATATCATATAATTATATCAAATAATTCTACCCCTTACATCAATAGCATAAAACATTTGACAATACTTATACCATACGCTAAACTAAAAAAAATAATTTTCCTATTAATTTGGGCCACGCCAATCATATAAAAGCTTAATCACGAACCCCGCAATTTTAATTGTTAGCTTTTGATATACGCCACACTAACAAGATTCAGTAGAAACCAACTAGCATACTATCTTTTGTTCTGTATTCTGACTGGCTCTTCTAACCACTATCTAATTAAGTGATAGTGAGTAAAGTAAAAAGTTTATAAAGAATTGCTAATACTCGGAGGAAGTAATCTAGATAGTCTCTTTCTCGGCTCCATCTAGAACTCATGGCATATATGACTGTTTTGCAGAAGATAGAGTATTGGGAAACTAGTAAGTGTCATGGTTAATATTTATTTTGGCAGGATTATGTAAGCGATGCTTAAACGGAGGTACCTGTGTCGGTATCGATGGATGCGCATGCTCGAAAGGTTTCAGCGGAAAAAACTGTCAGTGGTGTAAGTAAACTCAGTTTTAGGTGGCTATAACTTGGTTATTTTTACTTTGATGAAATAATGAAGAAAAGATCCCAGTAAATTAACGAACTGGAATTTATAATCCAAAAAAGGGGAAATTCAACTTGATTAGATCCAGATATACGTCACCAATGCATGCTCACTGCTAACTGTGTGGTCAGGTTGGAGTAATTGTCATCTTTTGCACCTCCCACCCCTATGACCTAGAATCGGATTTATCTATCTCAATCTCACTTTGAGGGTTTTTTTTGCTGCTACCCCGGTTATCCTTCTTCTGCAAAATTCACTTTTACATCAAGATCTCAGCCGTCTCCCATCGCAGATGACTTTTAACAAAATATTTTTTATTCATTATTATAGTATTTACAAGCTTTAAAGTCACACATGTTAGATGACGGTCCATAACTTGGTCGCTCATTATATGTCAGTAGCACATATTTTTTATTCAAGATAAAATAGATTGATTTGTAATGCGGTAATACCTATAACACGGTATAGGTAAGTCTCAGCTACAAAAAGGAGATGCACGGAGATCTACATCAAAAACATCGCAGCAAAGATTATCTCAAAGAGTGCATTAACTTGCGAGAAGCAAATTTTTGGTAACATTTGTTTGCTCTATTACGATGATCATTTTAAATCTACTACACTACTGACAAAAAAATTATACAATTTCCTTTAGAGAGTTTGAGAGGTTGGTTATTTTAGGGAAGGTGCCTGGGAAAAGAGGACGAGGTAGACCGAGTAGAAGGTTCATGGATTTTACGTGCGAATACCTCGGGATGTCGCACATTGAGACTATTCGTAGCTCACAGGGCAGACACGAGTGGATCATTTGTCGCCAACGTCCATTGTGACGGCACTATTATTATTTTTTTTTTATCTTTCAGATGGCGATGCCTCGCTTGTCTTCACCAAGGGAAACAGTGTACAACGTTTGTCATTACCGCCTCGTCCCAACTCAGTTGGCGTGGTCCATCAGGCTCCTGGAGTGGTGAATGTGGGAGTTGATTATGATCCGGTTGAAAGAAAGGTCTATTGGACTGAGATTATATATGGAAGAATTATCCGCTCTACCTATAATGGTTCCGATCTTGAGTACGTTGTTAATAAAAAGAGAATGGGAAGCCCAGAAGGTATTTACTCTTTCTTTGGTTTTCTTTAGCTTCTTACTTTTTTTCCCTTCTCCTTCGATTCTCTTTTTTTTTTCTCCTTCTGCTTCGCCTTATATCGTATTAAACCAAGGATAGTAGTCTCGAATGGTTATTAAAATGTTGATTTTCTATGTTGAAGGTTTTTTCTTTCCAGTTCCCTATTTGATACAACTTTGACCAAGAACATATTGCAAAAGACCTGTAAATTAACAAATGTCCGACAGACTAACGAGGCATCACCCAAGAAAAAACGACCATAACCATACACCCAACATGAAACAAAATAATTATTTTTGCAAATGTGTAAAGGTCATACCAGTCCATTCTTTAACATCGATTATACTCCGCTTTTTGAATAAAAATATTACAATGCATATCTGCTTCCGGTTATTTCTTTGGTGCATCAAATGGATTCTAGAAATAAAAGACGGTCGATCTTTAGCCACAATGCATCTGTATTTCCCGCAAGTTTGGTTGTCCGTAAAACAGCAACTTGTTGAAATTCATTTAATTTCATCGCTAATGACCATAATTTTGTAATCTTAAAAATAGAGCAACGATGATGATTAAGAATTGGTTTGAAAATTCGGCGTTAAAAGTATAATACCCTAAATATCAGGCCTTCACAGTAGCTGATCAAGGGTCACAAATAAATATATACCAACTGGTCTCGAAACTTAATACATGTTTGAACCCATAAATAGACTAATAATGATAAAGGTAACAACAAAATAATTAGTTCTCGAAAGGGTTTTTTAGTACCATCACCGCTATAAATAAAGAAACAGAAGCAGCTCTGATCAACAAGGTTGAACCAAAAGCTTTTAAAGAAGCCTTTGGCTGCCACAATACGGTTCATCTCTGACCTAGGGTTACAGCGCGATAACCAGCAGTAATTGACTAGATTGAATTTAGCAGTGTGGAAAAACGCCGGAGGATCCGGTGAAAGAGCCTTTAAATAACAGTTTAAGACTGACAAATCTTTACCCCACGAGCGAAACTCATAATTCGATCTTGGATTGTACTGGTGAGATGCTCCAGTAATGACCGCTATTCCAAACCCGATTCCCCATACGGTACTTTACGTAACCAATTTCCATTTTCGAATTGAAGTTTCACAACAGCAGACATTGGGACTAAAGCACAGTACCTTTTTACCAGGAATTGCTGTGGATTGGATTGGCCGTAACATTTATTGGACCGATTCGTTGCTAGATGTAATTGAGGTAGCAAGATTGGACGGCACTAAACGCACAGTGTTAATACACTCAGGTCTACAGAACCCAAGAGCTATCATAGTCGATCCTCCTAATGGGTGAGTTTAATACTACAGAGACGTCAAAACTACACTCTATAGAACTTATTCATTGACAAATGGTTCCATCTGGCCGTGGTCTACGCTGTTATCGATGCACAGGCGACGTCGAAATGTGGGATAAATGTGCGAAATATTAAGAAAAATTGATAAAACTAATAATAGAATTCTGGAAGTAAAACTTGTCTAATTACATTGTTTTCTATTAAAGATGAAAAGGAGAAAATTCATGTTAAAAAGAACTAAAAAGGTTTAAGGAAACAAACAAACTATACCATACGTTCTAACAATGAACGTTAATTAAACATAAAAAGTATGATATTTTTTTTCTTTTTTATCAACTCTTTGTTTACTTACAACATCATGAAAATTACGACTATAGATATGCACCCACATATACCATCAACAGTAATGTTTCTCAGGAAATCATTTCTAGGAGAGTCCATATGAACTTCGAAGGGTACGAACTTAGCAGCCAAGAGTTTATTGTAGGAATCAGAATATTTGCACAAATGACACAACGTCACGTCTTTTCATTGGAAGGATAGAAGTATTTTTCTTATTATGCGCGAACTGTAAGCTAAAGTTAACTTTGTCTGTCAGAGTGAACAGGGTAATACTGTTACTTTGTTGGTTTCGCTGGACCATAGGAAGATGTATTGGTCCGACTGGATGCGTACCGGCCCAAAAGTTGAGACAGCCAATTTGGACGGTTCTAACCGGCAAATTCTTGCGTCGCCTTCGTCTGGCCTCCCTAATGGACTGACCCTTTCTTCTGACACCAACGAACTGTTCTACACTGACGCAGGAACTGCAAGTATATACTGCATCGATTTGTCAAGAAGCACTGTTAGAAAGGTAATGTGTTAGAGAACGGGGAATGAAATTTCGGACATTGGACTTTTACTATTCCGAATTCATTTAGAACTACTAGATAACTTAACAGCCATTTTGAAATTCTGTATTATCAAAGTTTTCGGCTCGATGTAGGACCTTATATGACACTTTTAAAAATAATAAGTTTTTGGCGTCAAAATATCAAAATCAAATGCGATATCTTTATTAATGACACTGAAAACGTAAAATGCATATAGAAGAAAACACAAGGGCAACTTTTCCATTTTTTAAAGATATTAAGTGCATTTGTGTATGGCACTTTAATCGTTGGCTGAAAATCAGGTCCATTGAATTTTCAAAATGCACTTTACTGAGGCTGGTTGTGTTTCCTAGACCCGGATAATTGGTTGTTTATCACGCTTAACCTAACCATTATTAAATAGATTACTAGTTCAAAGTTTTGCTAAATTTGAAATCGCATTGTTTAAAATATTTGAACATTATTTATTTCATTTATGTAATGATAGAAAAACGAGAAATTACGATTTGTTACCCGAAAGCGAGGTTTATACGTAAAAATAACAATCCGCGGTCTCGACCGTGCGTAGGAACATTGCTAGCGAAATAAATCAATTCTGATATTTTCCTTTGTAGTGCAATAGAAAACTAAGGAAATTCATTATTTTTATTAGCCATTCTTTATTCTTCAATGCCAATGGGATTTCTTTTGTTTTATTCCTCTAGCCTCGGTATCAAGTTATGATATTTTCATACCGCGTGATATGAATTCTGTAAAAGCACTGATTCCTTGGACTTCCTAGAAACCACATGAATGATATGTTAAGAGAAAAAATATATACATACAAGTAATTGCCCGGCGGTCACATATTTAAGGTTACCGTATACCTTGAGGGGTGTTTTGCGTCAAAACGATACAGTGCGTCTTTTTTAAACCGTAGATACCTAAACCCATATATCAAATTAAAGCTTATAGAGCTGGCTTTCGAAGTATACTAAAAATTTGATTTAAAGTGAGTCTTTAGATTTTTTACGTTCTCTAAAAACGAGCAACAAAATCGCCTTTAGAAAGTTACAAGTCCAAGCGATTATTGATATTTAATGATTTAATTAATCCGCCAGTTTCCAGACTAAAAGAAGCTACTGTGCAAATTTTAGGGGAAACGAACAAATTTCCTTTAAGTTGGAACTCTTGAAAGGTGATTTTGTCGCTCGTTTTTAGAGAACGTAAAAAAAATCTAATCTAAAATTTCATTTTAATTCAAAATTTTTAATATAATTCAAAAGCCAGCTCTATAAGCTTTAATTTGATATAGGGTTTCGGTAATTACGGTTTAAGACAGATGCACTGTATCGTTTTGACGCAAAACACCCCTGAAGGTATACGGTAACCTTAAAGTGGGCTGAAACCATAAGGCTTATTCTAAGAGATCTCCTTGACAAAAGAAACATATAAACATGTGTAAAACATTAAGTTAAGTTGAGCCTGTTAGGGTACGAAACATACATTGATTTCCTGATATTTACTTGTAAAAACAATATCTAAATTTGTTCGTTACTCTTTATTTATTAAGGTGTTTGGACAGTCGCCTTATCCTTTTGGCATCACGACGTTCAACCGAACCCTTTTCTGGACTGATTGGGTTGTACATAAAGTACAGCAGATGGGAGTTAATTCTAAGAGAATTGGAACTCCACTCAGAAGCTATTTAGGCAGTACAGGAAAGTTGTTTGATATTAAAGCAGTCAGGCCTCGTCTTGCAGGTAAATTAAAAGTGATTTTCTCTATCGTTACCTTCAGTAAAATGCTTTTATTGCGTTTAAGAATAAGAACTAGGGAGCTGACCGAACTAATGGGTTTTGTTGAGTACGGCGGTGTGGTTTGTGTAGTGGTATGATCTCTCGGTCTTCATGGTTCAAATCCCACCTCAGCGGAGTGTTGAACATTTGTGTGACCTTCCTTTCCGCCAAAGTTGACTCAGTTTTCCATCCTCTCAAGGTCGGTAAAATGAATACCAGCTTCTACTAATGTCCCATCGAAGGGGGAATGGATGACTCTCATCCGCTTAACACCATAGAAACCGGACCGAGATAAGCCCCGGTTCAAATGGGCCAAAGAACGTTCGACTAAATGACGTCGGTTGGTTTCATACGTACATTTCACACCCCTAGAAGGCTTTTCTAAGAAAACGCAATACCGGCATGAGATTTGATATTTCAAAGCCTGAATTCACACTTTTTGGCATCACAACCCAAATTTGAACCCATTCCCATGGACCATTTTGAGGAGGAGGGGTTTCACGATTGGTAAGTGTGCTGCCTTCTGTGCTAGAGGTCCCCAGTTCGATTCTCACTGACTCCAACGCCTGCTCCAACTTTCCTCTCATCCGTGTAGCTTGAGGTTTAAATGACCGTAAAACGGAGCACTGACAGAGGAATGGGGGTAAAATGCACACCGGGGGCCACAAGTTTATCAGTGTCACGTGAACACTGTTACGTGCTACCCTGGTTAAATAAAGCTTCTTTACCTTTTTACCTTTTTTGAAGTAAAACATTGTCAACCTGGAACGCCAAACAGTCAAAATTATAAAAATTACGATTCAGATATCAGCAAAACACACTAAAATAAGCGTCGCTGATTTCAAACTTTTTGGCATCACAACCCAAATTTGAACCCATTCCCCTGGACCATTTTAACATGAAATTTAGCATTCGCTTATCCACAAAGAATAATAGGAAAATCTGTTTTTTCCGCATTTTTAATATTCTTTTTTAAGCACATCAATGAAAGTGATTGTTTTTTCCCATGGCTAAGGAACTTTTAGAGCAAGGGAAATTGTAGTGTAATCACAGCTAATTAGTTAAACCATTTATGAGCCTAAATGGCCCATTGGAGCAGGTGCTTATCTCCGGTCTCTGTAGTGCTAAGCTGATAACAGGCATTGACTCCCTTTGGATGGAACACCAGGTGTAGTTGGCGCTGTGGTAAGATCTGGCGTGGTTGGCGCAGTGGCAAGATCTCTGCCTTCTAACCACAAGGTCACGGGATCAATCCTGGGCTCAGCCTAGTGTTGAACATTTGCGTGACCTTTTTTCCGCCAAAGTTTACTCAGCTTACTATCCTCCCGAGGTAGATTCTGCTGGGGGCTAATCTGCGATGGATTAATCACAGCTACTGACAACTTATTTTCTCTGAATTCAAAATAGTTCCTAACCCGTGCGGCTCTGATAACGGTGGATGCGATTTCCTGTGTCTCTTAAAACCAAAAGGGTATTCTTGCGTTTGCCCGATGGGAAAAACAGGAAACGGTTCGTATTGCCAAGATATTGATAAGCCACAAGGTTTGTACTGAACTGTTATGATTACATTACGCTACAACTTTTTACACAAGTATACATACAAGTACAGGTGTAACGTTAATTGAAGAGAAAGTTTTACGTTTAAATAAGGTTGCTGGTTTAAAGATGGATTTTTCCGAAGGATAGGAATAACAATTTAATGCATCTGGAAATTACCTTGAAATATCCTAAAAAATTGTTGCATTGGAAATTATCTTGAAAAGCTCCGAAAATTTATTACACCTGGAATTTACCTTGAAAAATCCCGGAAGTTTTCCCTTACCAAAGGGGAAGAACCCTGAACATAAATTTTCTAGACTTAAAGATGTTCATTTTGGAATCTTATAGCTTCATGCAGCAACCCTCTAGGGATGGAGGATGGTAGAATACCAGATAGTCAGCTGTCTGCGTCATCTGCCTGGGATGACAACATCCTAAGATACGGATCCTCCAGAGCCCGTCTGCGCTTGAAGGGGTGGCCCCCGGGATGGAATGCCAAAAAGAACGATCCTAATCCGTGGCTGCAAGTAGATCTAGGGTTGATAAAAACCGTTACAGGCGTTTCTACTCAGGGCTATGGTGCCTCGCAGACGGAAGAATGGGTGAAGACATACAGCCTTTTTACATCACAAGATGGAGCGATATGGGAGGCTTATAAAATTGGAGATAAACAAAAGGTAATGTCGAAAATTTACCGGAAGTGAAGACTAGTGTGAACCTGCGAACATTTGACAGGACTATATTAATTATTAACTTTGAGAAACTGACTTTAGTGAAGATTGAGATTGTTGTTGTGATCAGTAAAGAGAGAAATTATTCAGAAAATATTCAGTTAGTTCAATAGTTTAATTTACCTCTTTGAGTCTGGAGCTGTGGAGGCAAGTTTCCGACAGGTAATTTGGATTTGTTGGATTTGAAGTATACGCGAATGAATGTGCGCGGTGTTTATAATAACCTGTAAGCTGCCGCCATGTTGGTCCACCTTGATGGAAAAACCAACATGGCAACCAAATGATGAGGTTAAATTTTATACAAAAGACGAAAAAGTGACAATAAAATTTTTGAATCTCCAAAAAATATTGTACTTATGTTTTCCTTATACATTTTTGTAGATATTTATAGGTAATTCTGACAGAAACACAGTTGTTAGAAATGACCTAAAAACACCAATCAACACTCGCTGGCTTCGGTTTGTACCCAAAACTTGGAGAAATCACATCTCGATGCGTGTAGAGGTTTATGGTTGTTAAGCACCCCCGTAAGGTAAGAGTGATTTCTATTATAGGATCTATCTATATCATTAGATAGCCATTGTTATCAAAGTGAATATTGTTTTTGTTTGGCCAACACTGACTTGACACAGGAGTGTTTACTGAATCCTTTCTATTGTAGTGTGTTGTTTTTATGTTTCCTGTAAAAAAGGTCCGTTTCCGTGGAAAAAAATTCAGTTTTTGCAAACTCAGGTCAAACTGAAGAAAGCTAGATTCCAGTATGTTTTATCATTATTATTATCGAAGCTATTCCATGATCGAAACCCATTTCTAAAACATTTGGCCCATATTAAGAGGTTATTAACCGAGCGCGAGGTCTGCATGGAAAAATATCAGACCGAGGTCTTGAAAGTACAAAAAAGACCGAGGTCTGATATTTTTACATACAGACCGAGCAAGCGATCTTAATAATTCGTTTATTATGCCATTTTTTACTTCCGGAATTTTATCCCCTGCCTTCGTCTACGGACATCCTCGGAACTATCCGACAATTTTCGGAAATCATGGGAAAGCTTCGGAAATGTTTGGAAATTTTCAGAAATTTTCGGAAGTACTTTAACATCGTATTTGAAGTAATTTTGCAAGATTTGAACATTTTCAGAAAATCAACATCCGGGAAACCGGTCCGAATGCACGCGTGTACGGCCCGTGGGCCGAATACTCAAATTGACAGAGCACGTGTGTACCAATCAGAATGCAGGATATGGAAGGTCATCTAATACTAAATATTGCTTATAACAAATGTTGCTTTGTTCAGATCTCTCGAAAAACAACAACACTGAAGGTCGTGGGGCTGTGCTAGGTCACATAAAAACACATACTCTAATCTTGACAATGCAGCCCAAAGAAATTTTTAGCTACTGGACTGTTGTTGTGTACTCTCAGGTGCCAAATAAACGGGGGATGTGGAAATTTCTTAAAACCTAATAAAAGTGAGTAGAAAACAAATAGGGGATTGGAGTTTTGATAAATGATTTCGACCATTCAACAAAGGAACGTACTGTTATAAAAACAAAGGAACATTACTGTTATAAAAGCTCTAAGGTGATATTCTCTAACAATGCCGCTTGTTTCCGTTGAACAAAATAAAATCTAAGTCAATCTTAATCAGAGAAAGAAAAAGAACTCATATGACCATCGATTGGAACGTATCTTTCAAACTTTTGACCACACGATGATTGTGGGTTACAGGGTCATCCTTAAACTTGAAAAACGTATAAACAAGGAGTCCTAACAAGCTTCTAACTAAGTCAAGCTAAGCTAACCTATATCCTTTTACGAGCCTAAGTGGCCCATTGGAACCGGTGCTTACCTCCGGTTTCTGTAGTGTTAAGCGGATGAAAGTCATTAATGACTCCCCCTGGACGGGACACTGATCCATCACAGGTTAGCCCCAGCAGAAGCTGGTACTCATTTTACCGACCTCGGGAGGATGGAAAGCTGAGTCAACTTTGGGGGAAAAGAACTGATCACACAAACGTTCAACACTCGGCTGAGCCGGGATTTGAACTGGGACACTGTGGTTTGAAAGCAGAGATCTTACCACTGCACCAACCACGCCGCCGTAACAAGCTTCTAGGGAAAAGAAAAAAATTGAAAAATTCATTAGTGTCCAGGGACGTTTATTTTGCACCTAAGAGTGACAAATATAACAATCTATAGCTAATTTCGTTTACTCTGTTATCTATTGTAGTGTCACCATTATGTTCTTCTAAAGAGAAGATGGTTATACTGGCCCAAGATTACTCTTCGGATCTTTGCTTTTTCTAAATTACCAAATCCCAACTGGTGCTTTAAGCTGTTACCGCCAAATCTGTTGTTTCAAGTGAAGAAGCTAGTGGGACAAAGCCTTCCGAAAACTAATTTGTCACCTAAAAGTTGATATGATTACTCAGAAAATAATATAAAGTACGGAAACTGCATATCTTTCCATGAAACCCTGGAGTTCCAAGCTTTCCCCGATCCGGATTTTACCCAAAATCATGGATTTTCCTTGTATAGAAACTGGTTTTAGTGCAAAACCCCGACTTTCCAAAAGTTACTCCAAGCTGCTGATACATGTACACAGGAAGACACAAAATACAAATCCATTGAGCCAGTTACGACAAGTGGAATCAGAATAAACGCTTTAGTATCTTTAAAATATAGCAGCGAAGCAATCAATCATTTATCTCTTTTTTTATATTTTTTATTGGGAAAAGATAACGAAAAGACTCTTGAACCCGCCATTTTATTGCTGAAAACGTATGTACTATTTGGAAGGTAGATAATACCTTATGTATGCTATTCCTAATCCAATCATGTTCGTTTCGTTGAATTGTTACACACAATCAAATAGCTATCAATATGGTAGTTAGTGATGTTTTGCAAAATATAAATATCAAAGTTTAATGCTGAAAAAACATTTAAGTAAAATTGAATATTGACTTTCCGCGTGTTCTTGATTCTATTTTAAAGTTTCTTATGTTTAAAAGAAACGCTGAAGGAAGATTTGAAATTAGCTCTTCGACATAACAATTTTAAATAGCAGCTTTTTATTCTTTTCAGGGAAGCCTTACATATCGATTTTGCCGACAAGAAGCGCCAATTTTATGTTTTTTTGAGCCCCCACCCCCTTAGAAACGTCAAAAATATTTATCGATATTTTTGTACTTTGATAACCTTATAAAAGTCTTAAAGGTTAACAGAGAATATCTTCTACGACTTTAATTAAAAGGTCCTCGATGAAGTTTCCATCAAGGTCAGTTTTATCAGTTAATGCTTCAATAAAGATTTGATTCCGCTGAAACTTCTGTGAGTCTTCAAATTAAAAAAAAACAGTAATCGTATAACTTATATCCGAATGCGATAAGCAACAAAACATAGAACACGTTCTGGAGAAAAAAGTTAAGTCAGCTATCAGCAGTTACAGCGAGCGCAACAGAAACGAATGAGCTTGCGGCTGATTTCATCGTTTCTTGGCTAGCTGCTATCGAGATCGTAAGTAATACCAAAGTAATCTGTAAACAAAATTTCATGTCCGATCCCAGACTACTATATAAAAAACATAAATTTTATGAAAAAGAGAAGGAATTGACCGATGAATTTAAGGAAAAAGTCATTTCATATCCCCATATCCCTTTCTAAGATGTTTCCAATTGCAAAAAGTCCGAAATTTTTTAACAAAAATGTCGAATTTTCCCACGACGTGCCACAGAGAAACGTCAGAGCTGCCAAACCCCGCACCCCCAAACGTAAAATTGGCGTTTACTTTCATGTGGGAAAATCGATATATGAGGCTTCCCTTAGGCAAGCAAAATGAGAAATCACAGAAAGAGTTATTATGTTTCTTAAAGTGTTATTATGTTTTATCTACAAAGGAACATTTCCCTTAGATTTCAGCAGGAGCCCTTTACTAGAACCCATGGCTACAAGGTTCGTGCTACTCCTTGAACTCCTTAAATACTCTTGGAATTTAGTTTTAGTTTTCAAGGGCGCTTGAAAAGCCCTTGAAAATATGAATTTCTGCTAAAACACCTTGAAAACTCCTTCAAGTCCTTGAATTTTCGTACTGTCAGGAAATGATAGTAACTTGTTGGAAGCAAATTATGTTATAAAGAAATTTTTTTTGTTTGGTTATTGTTGAACTAGCTAATTTATCTGCCTGTGCCTGTTAAATCATTTCATTTAGATGATGGGGGAGGCATTTGAAGCATGTTTTAACACTCTTAGTTAACAACTGCTTGAGAATCTTTCAAACGAATTCAAGGCAGGTGTTAAGAGCACTCCTTGAAAACATTTGTTTGACTCCTTGAATACTCCTGGAATGTCGTACTTATAGAGCAGCACTAACCCTGTTATAGTAACACCACATTGTAGCTCTAAGACTTAAAAAAAATTGGGGGGTCATATGTACACTTTAAATATTGTATTGAAATGCTAATCAGTCTCATTGCTTGCGTTCCCCCAAGTAGATTCATATAACCCTGAGCAGCCACAATTTGAGAAGTTACCTGTGTGGCATAGGCTTGGTAACCGCCCACCTGCACCTTTTCCTCGTGTGCCTTATAACCCAAGTCATATGAACATTCGTGCTCGGGCATTGGTGGCTGTCCCCCCTGGCCAAAATTTGCTTCCACCAGAAGGTAAGATAGATAGTTGTGGTGATGATGAAAGAGTTGATGGATGAAGTGGGTTGGTAAAGTAGTTTGCCTGTCTCACTCATGAATCCAAAGACCATAAGCCTAACCACTGACCAAAATTAATCTCTGTGTTGTGTTCTTGAACAAGACACTTTGACTGATTTGTTCCAGCCAAATTTGGCTGGATAAACCGAGTACAACTACCATATTTCCCTGGTATAGATCGAAACCATGTATAAGTCGAGCATTACAGGTTAGCCCCCAGCAGAAGCTGGTACTCATTTTGCCAACCTCGGTAGGATGGAAAGCTGAGTCATCTTTGACAGAAAAGAAGGTCACACAAAAGTTCAACACTCAGCTGATTTGAGAGTTGAATGGGGGACCTTGTTAACTAAATATCTAAATTAAATTTTACACATATATAATTGAAACTGCCCCTGTGTTCCCTGTAGTTCTTACACGGACCATTATTTAAAAACTTAGGGAAGGTTTTCAATAAGAGCTGGCAGATGGTGATTGCACCAGCTACTTCATCTTAATTTACCAATTTATTTGTCAGAAAAACTGTATAAAATTGGGGGTTACCTTAAAAAGTCATAGCTGAGAAATTGTCCCTTTGTACTGGTGTTTTTTGGCAGAAAGTCACTCATGTTTGCAGTGAATGGTGATGTGAAAAAGATGAGTTTAAGCATTTGTTTTCTGTCAAAATACCTTGCTTGCAGGAAAATGTGTTCTAAGAGTAAGAGATTCGTATTTTAAAAAATCCAGTAAGTGATCAAATCAGGCCCCAGGCCAAGATATTTTGGCTCATGTCTTAAGCAAGATTTGTCTGCTAATTCCTCAACTTTTGCCACCTTTTAAAGCTAAATCCTTTTATGAGCCTAAGTGGCCCATTGTAGCCAGTGCTTATCTCCGGTTTCTGTAGTGTTAAGTGGATGAGAGTCATTGACTCCCCCTGGACAGGACACTAATCCATCGC
>JAOCNB020518523.1:0-14546 GCA_026546465.2 Palythoa caribaeorum
TGAAAATGGCTGTATGAAATGGCCGAAACGTCATGCAATTAAAAACACTACTAGCGCTGTCGTTCATTTTGAAATGTAATAATAATAATAATAATAATAACACCAATAATAATAATGATAATGATGATAATAATAATACGGTATGGTTGGTTTTATATTAAATACCCATTCTTAGAAAGTATTTCTCTCACGTCCGGCATTGCCGGAACAAATTATGTCACGAAAGGCAATGTTTTCTCTCTTCAATTTTTGGTTTCTGTACTGGTCTCTAAAGTAAATCCGGATACACCCGGATTAGTGTGGACGGTGGAATTCGATATGAAACAGGTTAGTGTGGACGCGGAAACTTTCGTATACGGAAAGAAAAGTATCCGGATACAAAAGTTTCCAGGTTAGTGTGGAAGGGGCCTGAGACGAGTTGCACAAGCCGTTGCAGCATGTAACACCCCGTGCAATGGCTAAAAATATTGCGAGACAAGTTCCAGCTATCGTTGCCGAAAGTAAAACCCAGTTCTACAATGATTCTAATTATTCACCAATGATTTTAGTATTAAATTTCAAGTTGCAGGAGCCACTGCACAGTGTAACACCGCAATGGCGTTGGAGACAAGTTGCACGAAAAATTGCCTCGTGTAACATTAATTTAAAGCTGTGGATACACGTTGCAATTTTTTCTCGCGCTCGCAATGCAATTTCTGATTTTTTTTTTGCGTTGCCAGCGTGAGGCAAAATTGCAGCAGGTATCATGCCCACGACTTCTCGATATGTTGCAGAAAATCAAAAAGTTTGAACTTTTCTCTGCAATATTTTCAGGATTGCACGTCTTAAAATAGCGAAAACTGAAAATCGCAGCGTCTATCACTCATGTAATTGTTCGAGTGCTCGTATGCAATTATCCTATTCAATTTAGCCGAAACTAGCCAATCAGGGTATTTGCTAATTCCAAATTGAAATACTAACGACTTAAATGATTCTCCAGTGCCCAAAAATCTGATAGCTACGCAACAAAATTTCTGCAGGCTTAATACATTCTCTCATAACAGTATCTTGCTTTTGTAAACGCTGTGAGACTTTGTCTACTAAAAAGTAGAAATGCCTTTTACACATTCTTAAGTATTCCTTAAAGTCTGCCGTATCTTTGAAAGACAGTTCTTGAAAAAGTCGACTGAAATGCACCTACTGGTTCTTTCCTTCGAGTTAAGCAACGACGAATCCATGTCGATCTTTTCTTTTTCTTGGGCACAGATTCTTCTTTACAGAGGAGAAGCAGAACTAGTGCAACTTCAGCAATGCGCTTACTCGAATTTATCGCCATTTTCCACGATTTGATATCGAGAGTTAGAATAAGGACCGATGCCTAATGCAGTAGTGATGATGCAGTGGCGAGCACGAGAAAATATGATAGACGCGGCAATCTTTCACTGCAACAAAGTTTCGAAATTGCATTGCGAGCGCGAGAAAAAATTGCAGCGTGTATCCACAGCTTAAAGCCGAGGCTCTGAAAACGACAGGGCGCTGCGTCCTTTTGTTTTGTCCCCATCGCTCTGCATAGAACGGTGCTATAAAGTCAGATTAAAGCCTTCATTACAGTATTGTCATTTCTATCTGGAACCAGTGACCAGTTTTAGACTGTTCTCCACCTCATATTTTTGTATAAACTCAGTCTCCTTTGATTAAAACATTAAGTCGGGCTTTTACTTGGAGTTTTTGTCGCTGTCAGCTTTTGACGAGGTTTTGACGACTGGCGGACTATCCCGAGACCTGCTTTCAAATAACTAAATCTGTGTTTTATAACTCTTAGAACTCTTATTCGTATAATTTTATATAAACTCAGTTTTCTTTGATTAGAAAATTAAGTCGGGCTTTTATTTGGAGTTCTTGTCGCTGTCAGCTTTTGGCGAGGTCTTGATCGAACTATCCCGAGTTCTGCTTTCATATAATAAAACCTGCGTTTTATAAACTCATAGAATTCGTATTCGAGCTGGAGATGTTTTCGCATTGTCTTTATCACACTTGGAGAAGGTTTCTTTTTGTTGTTTGTGCCGGTTGTAACAATGCTCTGTTTCAAAGTTGCACCTTGAGATATCAATGGCAAAATTAGTAAAAATACAAGAATGTAATATACTATGACAAAATTAGCGGTAAAAATACAGTTTAAGAAAGTTTCAAACACCATTTCCATTTTCATGCTTGCATACATAAATAGATAAATATGTAACTAATATTTGGTACTAGTTTGCGCTTTTGTCGATCAATTTTGGCGTTTCGCTCGGCCCATATATAGTGCAGTCAATCTGTTATAGTATTTGCTTGTTTTCAATCTCCCCTGATTGCCGTCGATGATCTCTCGGCCTTATTCGGACAAACTTTGTGCAGCTTCGGAATGTTTAGTTTGCACACGAAAACAACAAGGGAACTGATCACATTATACACCAAAGCGCTGTTTCGAGAGAGCTGGCTGTAGTGCGCAATGTTATCCATTTCCTTTTATATAATAACCCAAGCTATTCTCCCATTTTGATTGGTTCTCGCCTATGATCTATTAGAGGGCAGACGCACGCTTGAAGTCACCATTACAATTTTTAAAATTTTTTATTATATAAAACAAGTAGATTCCATGTTTTTGTGCGTCTGTTCAGTAATAGATCGTAGAGGACGTCAAACTGTGGTAAGAACATCAGTGACACACTCGGCTATCGCCTATAAATTTGTTAAATTGATATTTGCGCTAAATTAAAGTAATGGTGCATAAAATCGATATCTATTACAGAACGAACCAGGTAAAATTGGAACTGTTGCCTATAAAAGTCATTAAAGATGGCTTTTTCGCTAAGAAAAACCTCAGCCGTACTTGCTGTTCGAGCGAGACAAGTTTCACCGGTGAAACTTTTGGTTTTTTTTGCAGCAGCGATCGCTGAAACTGTTGGAGAAGTAGAAAGCAGTTCTACTTTTCGTGAAACCTGTCTCACAACAAAAATTCAAAAAGTTTCACGAAACCGACTATGTTACACGGTGCAACACCTGGTGAAATTTGCTTCGCATCGTTGTTGCACACAAGTTTCAGATAAAGAAGCGACATGCAACTGGTGAGCAAGCCAACCAGTGCTTTCATGTGTGAAAAGAAGCAAAGCGAAGCAATGAGTGTTTACAGAATCATCGAAGTTTTGGAAGTACATTTGCAACAAGAAGCCACAAAAATCTAGAAAAAATAGAGGTATTCTGCTTGAAATACCGGAAAAGTAACAAAGAAATGGAAAGATTTTGGTGAATTCCTGTCGCAAATCTACTTCAAAAATGTCAATAACTCTGTAAACACTCGCTGCTTCGCTTCTTTCCACACACACGTGAACACACTGGTTGATATTATTTTAAATCAGCACTTTTGTCTCCTTGAACAAGAATAATTTCGACGCTATTCTAGGTTTGGCGAACCTTTTCGAAGGTTTTCTTAGCAAAAGTAATAATTCTTTCCTTCATCTGCTCAATCCAATTGTTTGGCGGAGCAATTCTCATTCCTTCTTAATTCTCTGCGTCCAATCATACGGTTTCCACAAGTCGGCGAAACCCAACACTTTTTTCTTGTGTTCCTCAAAATTCTCTCTTCGGGGTTTTCTCCACCTCTGCGGCTCAAGATCCAACATGCCCCCGAGAATTTCCTAGAGACAAACACAATTTGTTAACTTACATTTTGGCGACCAACGAAATGTGGTATTTCTTTTCGGATGAGTCAAGATGGCCAACTGGAGCCGGTGCTTATTTCCCAGTTTCTATAGTGTTTTAAAAACAGGTAGGGGTCGTTGATTAGACCTAACCAGGACACTAATCTATCACAGCAGAGATCATACTCATTTTACCGACTTTGTAAGTATAGAGAGCTGAGTCAACTGAGTCAAATTTCATCCAACACCGTCCAACATGTTTGATCGTGCTGTTCAAACGGGTCAAACATGTTGCGTCCAAAAATGTTGGATAATGTTTGACCAACATGTTTGATCCGTTTAAACGGGCCTTAAGTAAGTGCGAAGAGAAGCCTGAAAAAAAAACTCAGTCCTCAACTGACAAGATTCAAATCTGTATCCTCTGTGATATCAATGCTGTGCTCTTCTTCTATGAAGCCACTTTGATGGAGAAGTCAATTCTAGTGGGTCCATCCGTGTCACTTTGACAAACAACGTTACCCATCTAAAACTTTTAATGAAGTGAAACTTGCACTAACAGCTAAACATGGAAAGAACCCAAATGGTTTATAATAGCTTGTTATTCTTACTTACAAAAAAGGCGACCACGTAAAGAGATTTCGTCTTTGAGGTAAAAAAGAATAACGATCGAAATAAAGAAACCACTATACTTCTTGTGGAGGAGAATGCGCTCTCTGATCATGTCAGTAAAAATAAAAATGTTAAAGTTAAGAATGTTAATGTCCAAGTTAAATAAAAATTAAAATTTGTACCTTTCCAAAGTAGTGCGGAAAGAGATTCTCGTCTTCAATAACGTGAGCAAATCCCCCCCCGTCCAGTCCAAACTCGACACTGAAGAACGGCAGCCCTTTGGGAATGGAACCACGAAGCCCCTTTTTGCTGGTGTCAATCAGTTTCTTGTTCTGTGCCCACTCGGTGTCTGACTCGAGGATTGCTTTCTGAGGAATCAATAAAAACATATAACAACGGTGCCTTCAACGACTCAAACAGTTTTAGCAAAAGTATTAGCGATAGAAGACGGATATCCGTGTAATCTTCTGGAGTAAAAAACCCGACTGCATGTAGGTGCGGTTCGGAGTGTCATTGAGGTTATCTCACAAAGCCAGAATCTGAAACTAATCCACAATCTTGGGAGTAACAGATCCTAACCCAATCCTGGGGCCATCATTATCCCCTCTTGAAATCATTTCCTATTAACATTCTATCTTTTTAACGCCACAAAAATTGCAATACCTTTTGTAGTTTTAAAGAAGTAGTCTTAGGTGGCAAATAAACGGAGGAGGGTCGGAAAATATTTCAAAACCTAATAAGTGCGGTATCTTACTAAACCGGGGGGGGAGGCGTCAGAATATCCAAAAAGAATTGCTCACTGTACATTGTACCATTAAAGGCATGATTACAACACAACTATTTCAGGTCTGAGAATACTCATGTATATAATTTAGTAACTCCAAAAAAATCTCCCATTTTGATTTTGTAAAAGAACAGTACACACGCAAAAAACTGTGATTAGGAATTCCGAAAATTTAATAAACGGAGGTTTCCTAATAAGGTCCGGGGGAAAAATTGTAATACGCGGGGGATGTTTATTTCGAACTTAAGAATAAAAGTTTTTCTACATAAATTTCGGAAATTTTTACAATCAAATATTCTTGTTCATAACCATAACTCGGCTAAAGCCATGACAAACTGCAACGTTACCTTAAAATATATGGGTGCCATATCACCGACATCTTTTGGCAAAGGAACACATTCGATGACCATATGTTGCTGTCTTTTGAGGTTTCTGTACGTTTCAAGGAACACAACATCTTCCTCCTAAGGAAGAAAATTTCACAACTATAATATCATTGCAGAATCGATTTGCTTACAGTACTTATATGAGTGAGTTTATCTGAAGTATTTGCACGCCTCCAAGTCTCGACTCAAGTTAAAATTCGTGACATCGACAGCAGCAAAAAGGAAACAAGTTTAGGAGGATTTTGGTTGTTGTCACTAACAGGTCTACACGTCCCTGCCTGGTGGCTTCAGATGAAGGTTTGTTTGTATTTAAAATTACATCAGCTAGAATCTGAATTATAAGACCTTACTACTCTCTTTTGTTAAAACTATTATAATAATTACTTCTGTTAACTAATATTGCTGTTCTAATTACAATTCTCAAGTGCAATATCGACAAATGTCATTCCAGCATTGTTTTGTTAGTTGTACTTTACTTTTGTTATTTCATTGGTTCATCCACGGGCCAAAACTAAACCTGTTGGTTTTGTTAAACTGTTTCATTGGCTCAAGGAAGAGAAATGAAGCTACGTCTTTTAGCGAATCACATGTCGAGAATTAAAAAAAAAAGTCACCCAGACGTACTGCGTTTTGGCGGGAATTTTATCCGCTTGTTAATAAAGGACGGCTTGTGATTGGTTGGATGTACTGCCGTGTCATTTTCTTTACATTCGCCAAGAGAAGTTCCTTAACTTATCTTTGCTTTCAGGACAATCAAAGGAAATCCGTCTTTTCGTTGTGGCTATCGTATATCCATATTATTTAAAAACTATTTATAATTTTATCAAATATTAGCAAACACTTACCATTTCTTCAAACATTCTGGTCAATCCTTTCTTATAAATCTGTAAGTAAAATTTGAAACCGTCAGTTTACTCTGTTATCTTTTAAAAAGCCCAGCCTAGCTCTATATTCTTGGTATAAGGAATAAGAAAGAAAGGACAATTCAAAAAGTAAACGGCGCGACAAAAATTGCGCAAGACAAATAATTTCTATCAAAAAGTCTTTGATGAGAAAAAAATAGCAAAGAAACTAACAGCAAGAACAAATAGCTGTTGATAAGCACTCTAGTCAGAAATTTGCAAAAAAAAGGAGTAACAGATATTAATGTATGTAAATAACATGCTGATTTTATTTTATGGCCCAAGCAAATCATAATTTTTGTATACGCAGCATATGAATAATCTGTACATAATTCATTTCAGTTCCTATTTCACGGGTGGGCCAACTGAACCCATGTGGTCCGGACACTGATGCATGCGAACCAGTTGTTTTATGTTTCAACTCAGCATTTACGCTACAAAGCAATAAATTTATGATAAAGAAAAACATGATATTATGCATTATGGATGAAAAAGAATAAATGGCCAGTTTTTTTAGCTCGAAAACGTCTGTAAACATAAAAATAAGTGGGGCTGTCCAAAGATAGAAAAAAGTTTAACTCTTTCAGCCCAGGTAATTTATCAACATCTGACTTCTCCTTACACAATTCAAACAAAATAATATAAATGGTAATGAGAAATAAGGAATTGATCACAGTGAATAAGCTGTGGAAGTAGAAAAACCAAATTCTCCCAAACTGCTTATATAGAAAGTATGGAGCTCATTTGGGAGAATTTACCAACACGTCATTTGTCGCGCTTGGGGCTTAAAGGGTTAACAGAAAAAAGTTTAACAGCAATGAAATGATGCAATCACTTTCAAACTAAAAACCCTCGGCGGGTAGCTATGGTGGTTTGTGCTGAACACTTGAACTTTTGATTGTCTTTACTAACCTGAATCTCACTCCACACATCTTCATCCACCAGAAGAGAAGAAGTCACGTGCTCCATAGGAATAATGAGACAGTGACCGCTCGTAAGGGACTGGTGCAGAGGTACCGCGAGGTATACCTGGGAATGAAGGCACATAGAATCAACACGGCACGTGGGGGTCACGTGGCCACAGCTATCTTAAATCAATCAGCTATGACAAAATGGTATCCAGAAATAGAAAGAGCAGGTTAACATTTAGTAAAATGGCAAAATTTCAACTATTGACTTCAAATATGTAAAAAAGGTCAAGCAACAGAGAACAGGATATTTTGTAAGGATTTCAGTACCATTTTCACATACATTTCCTTAGAAAAAGTTTGATTTTATATTCGCTGTCATTTTGGAAGTACTTAACGTTGAGACTTGAAACTAAGCCTTGTAACTAATGTTAACCTGCTCTTTCCATTTCTGAACATCATTTTTTCATAACTAATTAATTGTGTTCACGTGACCAAGTACTGCAAAGGGCCCATTTTGAAACTAGGTTGTTTCACGAACCCTAATGGCTCACATTTATGGTCAAAGCCATTGACACGACACATAAAATGAAATGTAAAGCAACTGACGACCTACCTTGAGTCCAATCGCAATAATAAGATGTTTTGCAACCTCAGGATTCTCGATACAAAAGCGACACTTGGATAAAGAGGCAGCCATTCTCTTGTGTTCTAAAACAGAAACATATTTTGACATTATTTTTTATCGTTTACAAATTTAACAAATAAAAAATTCTGAGGTTTCAATACTTCTCGCAAGGTATTTTTGGATTTTAGGACCTCAGCAACAACGAAAGCAAAGCTTGATTCTTGGAGTATTGAGAGGTTTGCTCTGAACTTGGAACACAATTTGTCACAAACGTAACGACGAATCACTTTCACCTTAATGTTCTACCGTAACATCAACTTCTTTTAATGCTGACCGACAAAATTATGTTTAAAATTTCGATATGACTACATGCAACCATAATTTCATTTCTGCTCTCCCAGCTATATCACTAGTAACTGATTTAAGAATTTCTTTGTTAATGGGTTAGTGGAAAATACTCCCAAACAAAATAAAGAAGGCTAAGAACTGAACACCTAAGTAACGATAAAGAAATCCGGTCAAAATGAACACTGTTATTGTCACTGTTACTGATTCTGTTACTATCACAGATTCTGTTACTGTCATTGTCGCTGTTATTGTCACTGTTACTTTACGGCAGCGTAGTTGGCGCAGTGGTAAGATCTCTGCCTTCTAACCACAAAGTCCCAGGTTCGACCCCCGGCTCAGTCGAGTGCTGAACTTTTGTGTGACCTTATTTTCCGCCAAAGTTCACTCAGCTTTCCATCCTCCTGAGGTCGGTAAAATGAGTACAAGCTTCTGCTGGGAGCTAACCTGCGACGAATTAGTGTCCTATCCAGGGGGAGTCAATGACTCTTATCCGCTTAACACTGCAGAAACCAGGGATAAGCACCGGCTCCAATGGGCCATTTTGGCTCGTAAAAGGATTTACCTTTTTTTTAACTGTTACTGCTACTGTCATAAATTCGTTACTGTTATTGTCACTGTTTCTGCTACTGTTATTGTTACTGTCACCTATTCTGTTACTGTCATTTTCAGTTATTGTCACTGTCACTTTTTACTGCTACTACGTACTGTCACTAACTCTGTTACTGCTATTGTCATTGTCACTGTTACTGTCACCGATTCTGTTACTGTCGTTGTCACTGTCAGTGCTACTGTTATTGTCACTGTTTCTATTACTGTCGCTGTCACTGTTACTATTACTATTACTGTCACCGATTCTGTTACTGTTATTGTAATTGTCACTGTCACTAATTCTGTCAGTTATTGTCAATGTTATTATCATTGTCACTGTCACTGTGCTTGTCATTGTTACTGTTACTGATATTGATATTGTTATCGTGATTGTTCATATTTTTGTTATAATTCAGATGCACCTGCAATAGCCTTTTGTCTTTCTCTTTCTTCCTGTTGTGCTGGAGTAAACTTGTTCACTGCTGAAGACACAAAGTGATCGTCCAAAGTAAAATGTTCCGAATCTGTCGTCCCAGCCGCCTACCAAAAAAGATTTCATTTAGACATCATTTTTCATTCATTTAACGCATAGTAAAAGAGAAACCATCATCTTTCAATCATTTAAAACACAGTGGGGGAGGAATTTGTTGATAGGTATTCAGTAAGGGGATCAACAGACCATTTTGTTACCTAAGGTTGGCACAATATCCGAAAACAATAAGCACCAAATTCACTTCACCTTGGAGGCAAGTCGTGACATCATCGCATTGTGGTCTTCAGCTGTACTCATTTTTTCTCTTCTGACCATCTCTGTCAGATCATAATTGTCGTCGTCTGCAAAATAACGCTCCCTTGTTCCTTCTTTGTTATGGCTGGAAACCTATTGATCAAAAATAATGAAACTCTTGGTCCCATCACTCCAACATGTTGCTATGAGTTATGTATGCACGAGTTTGCTTCTGTCTTGAATAAATCGCCAAAATATTAAAATAGCTTGAATCAATTAC
Organism: Palythoa caribaeorum; assembly: GCA_026546465.2. NCBI lineage: Eukaryota > Metazoa > Cnidaria > Anthozoa > Zoantharia > Sphenopidae > Palythoa > Palythoa caribaeorum. Next base: position 9,820 of record JAOCNB020518523.1, read on the forward strand.
CTTTGTGTTTGAAGAATATAAAGTACTTAAGAAAAACATTTCACAACAACTACTAGTGTGAGAAACCACAAAAGTTCATTTCAAAACTTATTTTATTTGTGCGTATTCTTAGAAACTATCTCAGTGGAACAATAGCTCTGATATTTTTTTCTATGAACTGATTAGGAGTAAATTCATTTTATTTGCGCGTATTAGAAACTATCTCAGGGGAACAATAGATCTGATTTTTATTCTTTGAACTGATTAAGAATAAATTGATGCAATTGGCTCCATTGTTTCTTATCGTTTAAATTGAAATCTGTAGAGACATTTTGAATTTCTCGTATATATGTTAATGTTCATTAGCAGGATGCGTAAAATTGGTAGCAAAATTCCCTCATTCTAAATGCTCAAATACTTTGTGAACTGTACGAAAACGGAAGAGCTGGAAGGATAAAACGAAAATCTTTTCTTGAGTTTCAGTCACCTTCTGCCTCTTTCTTCTTCCTCCTCTGGGTTCTCTTGGCACCCCAGATTCCACTGGCCTGACGTTTCCTGCTCTGTCTGTTCTGGTTAGAAGGACCTCTTCCTCCTTTCTGGCCGCAGATGAGTTATTTTTTCCTTCAGCTTCTTGGATTTCTTTGTGCTTTCTCATTTGCTCCAGATCTGACCTAAGTTTTTCTGCCAGTCCCTGCATTGAATAACAATAGTCAAAGTTAAGGAAAAATTCGTTAAAAGCTAAAATATTCTTTGAACAAGAAAGTTTTAGGTACAAATTTAACTACCACATAATTGAATTAACGCGCTGGGTGATAACTTAACCTTTGGACCTCAAAGGTGAACATTTACTTGAGGCTGGCCATTTACAAAATTTTTATCATCTCCAACCAAAAGGACACTTAATTTAACTCTGGTTTTTTGATAAGCGGGTTGTTTGTTTCCTTTATCAATGATGTCAAGGAATGAGCTCTTGGACGTTACAAATTCAGTGACTAACAGAGTAACGTCAGCAGATAGGTCAGTAGCAAAAGAGGCAGAAATCCCTCACTGTATAGCCTTCAAGCGATCAAGCCCTGCATGGATAGTTGGCACTCTTTGGGGCAATCAATTTGGTCACCTTCAGATCTGACAACAGTCACAGTCAGAACACACCATCCAATTATCATTTCTTTCTGGACAGACTATCTCAATTGTCAACAATCATTAAACAATGTTATTATTTTCATTCTTATTTCCTATACCAGTTAAGGTTACCGTATACCTTCAGGGGTGTTTTGCGTCAAAACGATACAGAACGTCTGTTTTAAACCATAGATACCTACACCCATATATCAAATTAAAGCTTATAGAGCTGGCTTTCGAACTATATTAAAAATTTTGAATTAAAATGAATTTTTAGATTTTTTACGTTGCCTGAAGACGAGCGACAAAGTCGCCTTCATAATCTTTAATTTGATATATGGGTTTAGGTATCTACGGTTTAAGACAAATGCACTGTATTGTGTTGACGCAAAACACCCCTGAAGGTATACGGTAACATTAAAGTGTGAATGCCCTTCACCATCCATGCATCATATTCCTCTCTTTTGCTTTAAAGGGGGATATTTTCACGCCACACCTGGGGCTTGTATGAGCACTTCATACACCCTCCTGGTACTATTACATGATCAACTGGTTTGACTGGTTATGTGATCATGTTCTCCTTGATCTGTCAATCGTATGAAACGTAGCAGAACCCCCAGCAAACATCCAACAAGAGAACAAAAATTTGCTGAAAATTCCTGTCTCCAGTTATGAGTAAGCACTTCATTAACCCTTTAAACCCCAAACACGACAACTGATGTGTTCGTAAATTCTTCCAACTGAGTTCCATACTTTCTATATAAACAGTTAAGGAGAATTTGGCTTTTCAACTTCGACAGCTTATTGCACTTAATCAATTCTTTATTTCTCATTACCAGTTAAAGTGTTTTGTTTGAGTTATGTGAGGAGAAGTTAGATGTTGATAAATTGCCTGGGGCTGAAAGGTGTTAATCCACACATGATCACCATAATCTGCAATTACAATCATCAGCATTGTTGGAAATTTTTGTAAGCAATCGGCCAACTGCAGAAGCACGAGTTATCATAGTAATGCAATAATTACCATTGAAAATCGCGCAAAAATGCTTAAAGCTGATTGGTTCAAAAATGATATTACACATGTGTTGACAAAAATGGTATCACCACTGGGGATAGTGGGGATCTCATTTTCCTCATCTTGCTACCACTCGGTATACAACTGTATTTCATACAATAATCATCACTACTATCATCATCATCATCATCATCATTACCAACTTACCTCATTTCCCATCAGCTCTGCCCGCATTATTTTGGCACCAAGTGCATTGAGATCACTCTCGGTGATCATTTTCGTAGGTAAAGTTGGCTCCTTTTGTGCTAAATGGACTGATTCCCCTTCTGAGTTTTCACTTTCCTCAGATTCTGAAGATAACACCTGACCTTTATTCTTTGGCTCCTCCCCCTTTACAACAGAAGAAGATGCTGTTGTACTAGTTTCTGTTGCAGTCTTTTTCCTCCAACCACCTGAGCTGCTAACCCCTGGTCGGGGTGCTTGTCTGTGGGTGGGTCTTTCCTCAGTTGTCCTGCTACTAAAGTCCCATGCTGAGGTACAAGAAGCAGTACTGGCAACATCCGAGGGGGGCCGCAAGAATTTGCTGCTAAGGAAGAAAAATAAGTACAGCGTACTTATAAGTAACATTCATCAAAATTATGTTCCTCTTTTCAAATTTTAAAACATTTTTGCTGTGCTGCCATCTTTTTTCGTATAAAGAGCAGCAATAAGCTTCCATAAGTATTAATTTTAAGCCAATCACATGTTGAAGCAAATCCAATGAAAGTTTAAAGTTTATCCTTCTGGGTATTTTGAAACGTGTAGATAGAAACTTGTTGTAAGCCATCAATATACAGAGAAGTTGTTACCTTGTGCTATCTTCTAAGGGTCGAACAAAGCCACCTTTTCTGGGCTTAAAATTTCTTTCTTCACCTCTTTCTATGTTGGCTTTATTTTCTTCCTTATTTCCATTCCTACTGCCTCTTCTCTCTCTTTCCCTTTCTCTGTGTCCATCCAGGTCCCTCTCTCTGTCAAAACCTGTGTCTCTGTACCTGCCACGTTCTTCATTACGGTCTCTGTCTCGTACTCTGTCTCTACCTTGGTTTCTGTCTCCATCAGTGTCTTTTTCCCTATTTCTGTGTCTCCCGCTGTCCCTGTTTCTGTCACAGTCACTGTCATCAATCCATTTTTTTCTGTGACGGTGATGTTCCCAAGCTTTCTTCATGCCTTTTTTTCTTTCCTCGCTATCCCTTGTAGAATGTTGTCTCTCATTCTTTTCTCTAAAAAAAGAATTATCAGGTAATACTCAGTGTTTTTTAAACAATACAAACTTGAAATGTAAATTGTAAAACTGTAATTTACCTTTCTTCTGCTGCAGCAATCATTGCTTGAATTGTCTCCAATGACTGAAATAGATGTGAAACGAACATAAAATGCACTTACTGGGTATTATTAAATTTTCAACCTCAAATATTGTGTTTTTATAGCGTTCTGATTGGTTCACTCAATCTCGGTTATCAACTCATATACCGAATTACCTTATATGGAAAGTGTTGCCAACTAAGCTGAAAAATTTGTGGGGGAGGTAAAGTGAGAATTTTCAAGTATCGAAGGTTTCAGAAAGCTCATTGAATTTGATAAAACAATTATTCCATTTGTGCTTGTTGGATATGAGATGATTTAAAGCCAACCCAGCACCTCGTTGGCTATTTTCCATCTCATATATCCAACGTGCACTCCTGGAATAATTGTTATATTATTTTCATAACAGTTTGCCTAGACAATAACGTTTCTGCATATCTCTTTCCAAACCTCACCTCCAGGTATGTCTAGGCCTTTCATTTACCAAGTATGCCACAGATTTAAAATGTCAACACTTTGGGTTTCAATAAATGCCGACAGAGTCATCTGATTCATAGAAGCTTACCCAGGGGATGATTATTTTAAAAGTATTGAAGTAGAAGGGTACTACAGAGGAAACAAGAGGATACTAAAACAAGGAAGGCTTGTGCCATCGGTGCAAGCTTGCCAAGGGGTCCAGGGATAGACTCTCCTGGGAAAGTTTGAAAATTAGGGCTTCTTAAACTGCTAGAAATGCAATCTAACATTATAAACATATATCAATGTATGTTGTTCAGTAGTATGAAACAAAGAATAAACAGTTGTCAGAAAAAATTGGTATATGCCCCGAGTGGGAATCGAACCAACGTCTCCCTGTATTCTCGTCAGGAGTGTTAGCCACTACACCATCAGGGACCACGCTGGCAATGTAGCAGTTTCATGATTAGTAGTATGACAGTAGTATAAAACATTCAATTCCCATTCGGGGCATACTGTATTTACTCGAATAAACGCTGCGGCGTTTATTAAATTTTTCATGATTTGGGTGTGGCATTTATTTGAAGGGCGGCGTTTATTTCAAAAGCTGTTTATTTTTTTAAACAACCAACCATAACTTTACTTTAAAAAGTAGAGAAAATGATACAGTTCTTTGTCTGGCTGAACCGATCAAGCTTTACAGTTTTGCTTAGTGCGCTTGTGAACGTGTAAGAAAGCAGATAAATTCGATGTTGCGGAGTTTTGTCTGTGCCTTTCAAACTTTAAACTTATAGTTTTGAACAACTCCGCTCTG
>JAOCNB020518625.1:0-14541 GCA_026546465.2 Palythoa caribaeorum
TCTTCAATAAAAACCGCTCACAGAAATAAGAACAATTTAAGAACAAATTGAGGCTGAAGTCGCCAAAAAATTAAGAAGAATGTGCCTCGGCAAAATTTAATGGTACTTATAAAAAAAAGCATACAGTAGGTGAAATCACTCCGATTTTTTGAAGACACTCGGCGCGCATAGTCATATTTTTTTTCAGCTGTCACCAAGGCCGCAAGGCGGTATTGGGTAGTTTTTTTTGTTTATCACGAGGCTAAAGATCGGAGCGGGTGGAAAAGTTTTTGGAGTGAAGAAAGTGAGTAAATAACTTGCTTTACAGGTATTCATTTGAGCAAAACGATAATAAATCAGTATCGGATTAAATTGTCGCAAAGTTACAACATTTTACACGGATTTCCGGTCAACTCATACGGACTTGTAATTTATTCATGCAATTCATTCAGTAGCCCGGTTTCCTTTACATTCTGTGTACAATGTAATCTTCAACAGCTGATTTGCGAAACCTACATCAGTATCATATTTGTTTAAGATAGAATTTATGCTTCATTCTCGTTTTCGAATGATAGTAATGAACACAATATTTGCAAAGTTAGTTTCTGTAACACAGGCCGAGGGTTCGCGGTACGGGTAATTGAAAACCTGGAAAGTCAAAAATTTAAAATCCAGGCCTGGAAAACCTGGAAAATTAGTATCGGTCCAGGAAAATTTGCTTTTTCTTGTTCGCTAAATAATTATCTTTTGAACATTTACCACTCACATTTTCACGATTGTATTGGACAAGGAATGAATGTAAAAAGCATTGCAAAACTCCCGTATTATCTGCAAACTTTACATCTTGCATGTTTAAGCACTGGATCCTAGCTACCCCTGTTGTTCGACGGGCCACCCCGCCATTTTCTCTGCCAAGTGCTTAAAATTTTTTTGTTCGCTTCAGGCTGCTTATAGGGTTTTTGTTTAATTCAAAGACAATGAAGTGAATGATATTGTTTCTTGTTTCCGCCTTTTTGGAATCTGTGATTGAGTAAGAAGAATGCCGGGCAAATGCATTTTTAATGACAGCTGTACTTCAAATATAGCCTACAAAGGATGGGTGATAGAGATCCAAGTTCCAAACATAAAATGCGTTGTCTCTTCCGTCAATTTGAAAGTCCTTTGACTGTTCAAACATGGGAGAGCCAGACCTCAGAAGTCATATGAATGGAAAAAAAAAGCATAAAGAGATAGCAATCGCTGATATTAGAAGGCTCAACTCCCATTACGTTGGTTAGTGGGTCGCAAAGCACTTCTGACAAGAAGATTCTGTAAGATTTTTGTCACGTTTGAACGAAACTGGTGGAGGTTGGGAAAACATGTTAGCCGTTTCTGGATCGGACTGTAGAATTCTGAAATTTCGAAGAATAATGTTTTTGGCCGCTAAATTGTTGGGGTGATATTAGGTGAGAATGAACGGGATCCTCTCTTCGCTGTTTGATTCAGCTGGCGTGAGAGCCATCTCCCTGGATAACCACGTTCTGAAAAAAAGCAGATATTCCAGAGCATTTAGACTGAAAATCCAAATTGTTACTGCATAGTCTACGAAGTATTAAAAACTGATAGTACGGAATAGAGTTTTTAACATGGACCGGATGTGAAGATGAATAGGAAAGATAACTGAGTGAGTCCGTAGGTTTGTAGTGTTATTATATTTTCCACTATCCGTGCCATTTTTTAGCTTTCAATAATCCACGAGTGAAGCGACCATATCATATGCTTTCTTATAGTCCACCCACGCCATAGCCAAGTTCTTGTGATTTCTTTTGCAATCAGCAAGGACCATCAGTATCAATCAACAGCTGATCTTTTGTGCCTCTACTCTTTCCCTTACACCCCTTCTGTTCCGAAGGCAAAAGCATCGTTTTCTACAGCGAACTCACGCATACTATCAGCTATAATCCCTGTCATCTGTTTCCAAGCAAGTGGTAGACAGGATATTGGTCGACAGTTATCAACAGCTCTACCTCTTTCTTGGTCTTTCTGGCACAGCACAGCCCTTCCAGTTGTCATCCACACAGGTATGGTGACCCTGTTGTTTAACAAATCATTCATGTGGTCCGCCAATCGTTCATGTAATGCTGTCAATTTCTTGATCCAGTAGCCATGGTCACCATCAGGGCCAGGTGTCTTCCAATTGGGGATCTTCTTCGACTTTTGCTGTCACCATTTCAACTGTTACTACAATGTCCTCCTGTCTAACTTCTACTCTTTCCTTTTTCAACTCTTTTTTAAAACAGCTGAAACCATTGGTTAAAACTATTCTGTATTTTCATTGTGTACAACTTCCTTACACCATATGTCTCTCCAAAACTGCTGGCTTTCCCCGGCATGAGGTCTAACTTCACTAAAGCTACTAGATATTACATTCGATTCATTTGATACACCCTCCTTTAGTCTTGCTGGAACAATATGTAACCTGATATCGAGGAATCCTTTGTTCATACCTTTTCAACTTTGAAGATTTAGCCAGCAATCTTTGCTTAAGTGTTTCAACTACAACCTTTTCTCCTTTCTGTTTGATGTTATACTTCTTTTCCAACTTGGTGAAGTTTCCCTTGTTTAGGTCTTTCCAGGATGTTGACGTGCCACCGAATAACTCTATTATAATTATTATTATTTAGGTATGCAAACTTGTCACAGTCCATTATCACTGGAATAAAAGCAGCAGTCAATGCACTGGTAAGCACCTCACAAAAAATTATGGTGCTTTTAATGATATATATTAATAAGTTATAATATGGTATAAATTTTAATTATTTTTAAATTGTATTATTTTTATCCTGGGAGCAGAAATCTCTTGTATCCCCACAAAAAAAGAGAGTAAAGAAAGACTTCTGCAAATGGCCACTCGGTATTCTGTTAAGCATGCACAACCGTTTACATGACACTGCTATATCATTCCCACAAACTGTGCCTTTATGGATTTTTTTTAAAAAAATTTGTTTATTTTTTTTTCAACTTTGATAAAGCTAAATTTGTAACAGATTTATTGAAGGATCACTTGCATGATGTCATTTTTGCAGTCACGGCAAAAAGTCAGTGGATAAAAAGGTCACATAGCAATGACTATTGTGGTCCCACAATAAAGCAGCACTGCAGTTAATTAATTTACGTGGCTACACAAAGCCATTTAACCAGTTTTTTTTAAACCAGACTCAGTACTAGTGGTACTTCCATGATTTTGGATGGCAACAGCATCAAAAGATTGAGCAGCTGTTCATAGGGCTCTCTTTCCTCTCGGTTTTTGTCTGGATATGAGAGACCTCTGCTTGCAGGGTATATTATTTTATATAGAACTTGCCATTTTGAAAATTCTTAGTGAGTGAAAAAAAGCTTGCCTAAATTAATTATTCATGAGGTCAGTAATAAAATAATAAAACAATAAACAATAAAAAACCACATGAAATGGCACTATTGCACAAATATTCTCTGTTTTACTCTTTTCTCACACTCTTACAACTTACGCAAAAATTAATCTTAAAACACAAATCACAAAAAATAATTTTTATTGTATTCTCCAATGAGGTGACTGATTTAGCGAGTAGCAGAATGATTTACCAGTGGTAAGCAAGAGTGATCACTTATCTCAAACAGCAAATTACTCTGATATTAATTTAATTTGTAAATTAAACAGAACTCTTGCTTGCCGTCACTTATGCAAAATTGATCAGAGAAGAGTGATTCATCACTTAGTAAATACATACATACTGAAAAATGCTTGCTACATCAGAGAATAATTAGCTTTAGTTTGTCTTTTAAGATTTGAAATAATTTATATTCAGACAAACAACTTCAACAAGAACATCAATATTCAGATGTAGAGACACTGTGTTTGCTAACTGGAGGATGTGTTTTACAGCGTTAATTGTCATTGCATGGTTGCTGTTTTTTCTTTACTACATCTTTTTATATTTATGAATACAACTAGTATAGTATTTGTGTAAAGAGTGTGAGAAAAGAATATAACAGAGAAGCTTTGTGTAGCATTATCATTCAGATATTTTTAAACTGCGTAGTACTCATAATAGTTTAGGTGAGTTTTTTTACACTCACCAAGGATTTTCAAATGGCAAGCACTGATGATATCATTTTAAATTTTTCATTTTTAATATATAATTATTTTATTGAAGAAAGAGTTGGTCACTCAGGTATTCGCTTTGAAAATATTTCCAAATTATTATCATAAAAAGCACTGCTATGAAGGTAAAAATTAATCAAGAGTTTATTCATTGATGTTTTTGATAATAAAGTAACTTTCAATTACCAACTGCAGTCACTTACAGGCTTAGTACTTACACAGTCTTTCTATATGATTTTCATAAAAAAATGTAATACTTTTAAAAGTCAGATTTTATTTTGTAATAAATTTATTCAATGAATCTGTAGAGTGACGTTAAAGCTACGCAGTTTAGTTTATCTAGAGTTTCAGCTGTAAACATTTTTAATTATTGAAAAAATTGAAAAGAAAACATTCATTTATTGAGTTGAATATAGGAATTTTTCAGACTTTAGACAGTGTGGATGTCATTGACTGTTTAACTGTGATGAATACCATATATTCAGTTTTCACAGGTAAATGATTTTTTTTTATATCATGGTACTCATTCCAAGAATTCCAAGAATCACATTTTGCAATTAAAACTAACTGTTCAAAATTTTTTTCAACTACCTAATTTTAATATTAGACTTTAGTTCTTTTGAGTATCATGTTTACTTTATGTTTTCAATTAGAACTCTGTTCCAATATTTTCTTCCAAAATACCACAAACTAACTAAGTCACTGTTGTCTTATATATGGCTGAGGGTGTTTGAATCTCAGTACACAGTAATTTAGGTACAATTAAATAATATAACTAATGACATCATTTTGCAGCTAATATAATGAGCATTTGACACCTTTTGTGTTAAATGGAGTCATTAATATATTTGATATTGATCCTTTGCAAGTTAATTATTGTTCTAGACAATTGCTACATTTGTACCTGCCTGTTTTTAGCCCCCCTAAACCATTCTTGGCCTGGTAATTATCATACCACTATGTGGTACTGTGTACACAATAGCAACTACAAGGGTCTGTTGTGTCTCTGTCAGCTGTCAAAAATTCCTGTATGTGATAAATTGGTGTTTTTTTTGCTTAGATTTCTGTAAGTGCCTTTATCTTTTTTATTTTCTTTCCATGATTACACAGCTGCTGGCAGAATGAACTGGTATTTGCTGTAAATGAACTTTGATGGAAAAATTTTTACCTTAAGTAAGATGAAATATTCTAACTTTAGTATTGTCATAATAATACTCTACTTAAATTTATTGAACTTCTTTTATATTAGTCTTTGAGTCACTAACCTCTACATACACACAGCTGTTGATTTTCAGGATGCTCATAATTATGATACAGAGGTACAGGAGATCCATAAACTGAAGAGTAAACTTGAAAAATTGACAGACACAAATACAAAAAATTGTAGATATTTAATTTTACTTTTGTTTGGAGAAAGATAAAATAATGTATTGCATGACTGCCACATATAACGATACACAACTCCACATAATTTGTAAGTAACTGGAACTTTTCATCAAGTCATCTGTGTTCATGATTTACCAAAATTTCATGTGTTTTGTATTCATATTCTAGATTCAGACATTTGCATCACAAGATCCAAGACAGCGAAACAGTTTATTTGATTTCGATATGTGTGAAAACAAAGCAAAGACCCAACTGTTAAGGATATCAATGGACTCTCTTGATGAAGATTCTTCATTAGCATCATCGTTTGGTCAGGTACAAATCTTTTGTCAGATTTATGGTCATTGTATAAACATGTGTACTGACAATAATCCCTTTGTTTATAATTAGAATTATTTTGAGATGAAGAACTGATTTCAGTTGACTGTAGATATAAAATTTGAAACAAGTTATGCAATATAATTATTGTATTTATGAATGACATAGCCAATGGGAAAAGACACACTTTGAAATTTCTAATAAAAAAATATTACATTAAGAAACTGCTATTATGCAGACCAGACTGCATGCATGCATTCTTTGTGGGATGATCATGCTTGTTTGAAACAATTTGGTCTGCATTGCTACTTGTGACTGCTCCCTTTTAGTTGTTTTGTTCTTTGAAGGTAGAACATTATTTCTGAGAGATTTTTGAACTCCAATCATCTCCAGGAGGATTTCATCAACTGTTTCATAATTTTACAACTAACATGCCTTTAAATAGTTCATATGCCTATGCAGTAATTTATAGGCCAAGACTGAATGATGTTTAAAAATTAGAATGAAGTTAATAGAGCTGCCACTGCTGAAAATTTCACCTGTCCTTTATTTCATGATCCATTATAACTGTACCACTGACAATGTTATACTTCAAAAACCACATCAGTCTTTTTTGCCAGTGTGTCAGTTACATGCATTGGTCGTTTATTGACTGTGCATTGGCTGTGTGCTGGAAACAAATTTTATTATAAGCAGGTTGGTGATATGTCAGCAGTTATTATTCCTGCCAGTATTTATTGGTGATTTTGCAGTATAATGTTTGTGTAGTGTCTGGAATGTACATTGTATGTGTAGTGTTGGTGTACATAGTGTCAGCACAGTGCTGGTGTATAGCATTATGCAGTTCTAAACAACTCCCATTTGTGCAAGAACTGGAACTGAAAAAACAGCGTTTGAAAAATGAACCGTGTAGCTTCCCAACTGCCAGTGAATAAATTCATTTTGCAATAACTCGTGAACAAAGTTAGCTATTGAAAAAAATCATTTTTTTATTTAAATAAAACAGCATAATTTGCTTTAAATTTCAATTTTCAGTATTAATTATTTTTTTCACATTTGAACCTGTTCAGTAATCTTAACAAGAAGTACTTTTACTGTTATAGGTTGGATACATGTTCATGTCACATGAGAAATTTAAAGACATTGCGCAGGAGCTAGATCCATCACAGCCACTGGAGGTGAGGTTATAAAAAATAAATGAATGTAAAGCCTTTCCCACAATGCTAATTAAAGTAACTCCGAAGCGTTTACTAACAAGCTTGCAGTTAAAATTACCACAAAATACAATTATAACAGTTTACTCTTAGCCTCAATCTGTTGTCATACCAGTACACTGTAGGCAGGGAGGCATGATCCAGTGTGTCTGTGAACAGCCCCTCCTACCAGTTCATGGCAGTAGACTCAATAGTTCAGCATGCATATTACATCATGACTGAGAGAAAGCAGCTATTGTAAAATTGGGTGGCAGCTAATGCAATATTTTGAACAGATCTTATTATTTGAAATTTAACATTAAATTCATTTCTTATAATTACAAGGTCACTATTTTTTCTATAGACTTTTTTATCAAACATGCCTCTGTCTGAGTCACGTGGGGTAGAAATTTCTATTTTTAATACTGAACTATAAAAAATTTCCCAAAAATATTTTGTGTAGTACATGCCGAGGTTGCCTTTGATGTTGGTTAGAACCCTCTCAAAAATTGCAGAGTATGTGCCACCTGTGTGTTGTTTTGCAGTTTGTACTTTGATGTAATTTACCCCAGTAAGTCTCATTAAAGGTCAATGACTGTACATGTCTGTATCAGATAGTTTTAACTAGTTTAAATTTCTTACTTTTGTAACTTAATTGTAATTATAGTTAAGTTAATTTGTAAAATAATGTTGGTGTTAGAAATTAACTGAGCTATTCTTATTATTTTGATTTAATTAATAGGTCATTTCTGAATTACCCTCCACTGCTCACAAACAAAACCTTCAAGTTGAGGCTAAGTGCTTACTTTTCATACATTTGCTGTACGTTTTAGCATTTGGCCTTGACTTGCTGTTTTTGTTTGTCGGCAGTGGAGCGTATTTCGGAAATGGCCTATTTACAGTCATGTATTTAGTACTGAACATGGTCTAAAACTTATAGATCAGATTCAAAGCACTTGGAGCACTGGACCAGTTCCCTCAGTCAGATGCAATATCTAGTGAAAACTGGGCAGCAATAAGGAAGGGGCTCCTTTTTGCCCTGGCTGATGATGAACAGGAATTGGCTGTAAGTAATAACAGTTATTGCTTAACTTTTAGTTAATATATTTTTTCCTAATTTAAAACTTTTTGTGATTGACCTAAAGTGCAAAATTATTACAAATGGCGAGGTGACATGACATTATGTGACATGACATGATGTGATATAACCCAACGTGAAATGACCTGATCATGATGTGACATAATATAGTAGTAGTTGTATTTAGCTTGGAAATAACTATAGAAGAAATGTTATGTTGACACAAGCTTCTTTTTCTCAGAAGAAAAAACTTCTGAGTCCCTAACGGGAATCGAACTCAGAGGCTTGTGTCAACATAACATAAGATAATATGTGACATGACATGATGTGACATGACCACATGGCATGAAATTAACTTTTTTTCCAGTAGCCACTTGGCTCCAAAATATTTTAAAGTGGTAGCCAATGCAAAAAATTTAGTCACTATTTCTTTTAAACAAAACTTCCCCTATTTAGTGTACCTGTCATCCAACGCATGAGCAAATTCTATATCATGTACAGGGTAAATGCTGTTGCGATTGTTTAACTGTTTAAACAAATAATTTCAATCATTCTTTGTGCTTCAATACATTTCTGAGCTCATTTAAAATTAGAATTGCATTCATTTGCGCAATTTCATGCCCTGTACCAGATGTGATAGTACCTAATGTGAAATGACCTGATGTGACATGATATGTGATGTGACATGATGTGACATGCTGTGACGTAACATAATGAAACATAACATACATGTGACAACATATGATGTGATGTGACAATGTGACATGCTGTGACATGACATGCATAATATTATGTGATATGACATGATGTGACATGACCAGATGTGATATAATCCGATGTGAAATGACCTGATGTGACATAATATGTGACATGACATGATGTGACATGCTGTGACATATAATGTAACATAACATACATGTGACATCATATGATGTGACATGACATGATGTGACATGCTGTGACATAACATAATGTAACATAACATACTGTGATATGCTGTGACATGACATGCAGAATATGATGTGACATGACATGATGTGATGTGACATGACATGATGTGATACGACATGATGTGATATGACAAGATGTGATACGACATGATGTGATATGACATGATGTGACATGACCTGATGCAATATAATCCGATGTGAAATGACCTGTTGTGACATAATATGTGACAGGACATAATGTGACATGACATAATGTGACATGACCAGTTATGATATAACCCAATGTGAAATGACATGTGACATGCTGTGAAATAACATAATGTAACATAACATACATGTGACATCATATGATGTGACATGACATGTGACATGCTGTGACATGACACCCATAATATGATGTGACATAACATGACGTGACATGACATGATGTGATGTGACATGACATGATGTGATATGACATAATGTGACATGACATGCATAATATGAAGTGACATGACATGTGATGTGACATGACATGATGTGATGTGACATGACATGATGTGATATGACATAATGTGATATGCTGTGACATGACATGCATAACATGAAGTGACATGATGTGATGTGACATGACATGATGTGATGTGACATGACATGATGTGATATGACATGATGTGATATGACATACTGTAATGTATCATGATGTGACATGACATGATGTGACATGACATGTGCTGTGGTTTGAGATGTGACATGACATGACGTGATATAACATGACATAGTATGACTTTCAAGATATGATGTGACATGGCATGATATGATGTGATGTGACATGACATGATGTGACTTGATATGAAGTGACATAATAATAATAATAATAATAATAATAATAATAATAATAATAATAATGATAATAATAATAATAATAATCAATAATAATAAATAATAATAATAAACAACTTATATTGCACATTTTACATGTGGATATGTTCGCCTGTGAATTACACTGTGACATGGCATGATGTTACATGACATGACTTGGCATGGCATGATGTAACATGACATGACTTGACATGGCTTGATGTTACATGACATGACTTGACGTGGCTTGATGTTACATGACATGACTTGACATGGCATGATGTAACATGACATGACTTGGCATGGTATGATGTAACATGACATGACTTGGCATGGCTTGATGTAACATGACATGACTTGGCATGGCATGATGTAACATGACATGACTTGACCTGGCATGATGTAACATGACATGACTTGGCATGGCATGATGTAACATGACATGACTTGGCATGGCATGATGTAACATGACATATAATACAATATTAATTAAATATTATGAACAACAAAAACTGGCATAGATGGACCCACTAAAACTGACCTGCTCCCGACAGATGTGGCTTCATAGCTCAGTTGGTTAGAGCACTGCACCGGTATCGCAGAGGTCACTGGTGCGACTTCCGTTGAAGCCTGAATTTTTTCCATGCTTCTCTTTCGCAATTGCTTAAATCTCATTTATAACCGCGAAGGTCGTATCATAACGTCATTGCATATAACTGCGGTACAAATCATAATAATTATTGTGCAACAAAAACTGGCATAGATGGACCCACTAAAATTGACCTGCTCCCATCAGATGTGGCTTCATAGCTCTGAGTTGGTTAGAGCACTGCACTGGTATCGCAGAGGTCACGGGTTTGATTCCCGTTGAAGCCTGAGTTTTTTTCAGGCTTCTCTTTCGCAATTTCTTAAATTGCATTTATAACCGTGAAGGTCGTATCATAACGTCATTCCATACAATACAATACAATACAATACAATACAATACAATACTTTATTGAACACTCCCCATAGGGGCTTTTCAGTGACAATGTACTTATAACATATTAAATTAGTAATAATAATAATAATTAACAAGTAAATGTTCTAAAAATTCTTTTAAAAGGTGTTTTCTCAAATTACTTTTAAAACTTGTGATCAACATTATTACACAGTTTTAAATTAGTTGGCAAATTGTTCCATTTATTTACTACGTGATAAGAAAAGGTGATGACATGACTCTGATGTGACATGACCTGAAAAATATTTTGTATTAAACAACAAGACTAGAAATGGTATAACATGAAATTGCTTGACATGGCGTTACTCCACGTCTTAAAATGATAGTATTTAAAATAATAAAATTTATAATAAATTTTTAAAACTTGATTTAATTTAACTTTCACTCAGATTAATCACTGCATTTTTGTATCAGGATAAAGCCTTGAAGTTCCATGCCAAAGTTTTCCTTACTTCATCGGCTCATGTGACCAGAGAAATTTACTGCTGTCTTGGTATGTGTGATGGGGCATCTGACAGGGTGCAGTAAAATTTGAAAAACTTAACTTGGCATCACAACGGTCATTACACATGTACAACTGAGTAGTAAATTGTGCGATTTTTTAAGCTTATTCATTTTTCAATTTTACAGAAAAGTAGTCTTAATCACTTTGTAGAAAATTTCTGAAGGAACACTAGTTGATTTGGTTCATAGGGCAATAAGTTTGATAACTTAATAAAATTATATTGTTTCAAAGATGCAGTGAGTGTGCACAAAGTGAATAAACTAAACTACTTTTTTAGTACAAGAATCAATAATTGTATTTCAGTACAGTACATTAAAATGAAGTTGTATAATAATATGATATCATCAATTCTATATGTGGTTTAGTGAGGTCATTTTTCTTCATCTTCTCACGGCTTGAAATTTAATTATGACAGCCACACGACAGTTTTTTGTGATTATCCATGACTATTTTCCTGACCACTATTGCTGCACTGCCCCAGAAACTTGCATGATTTTATGGCCACAAATGGCCTGTTCATTTAATAAGGATGCTGCCACTCCTTGAAATTTCATTTTGAGATTACAGTATACAATTTATGCCAGCTAAGTGATAGTCAGAAAAAGGCATTTAATACTCAAAAATATTAATTAATACATTTTCAGCTGATTTTCAATGCCTTGTGCCCCTCCAGGGTTCTCCCAACTTGAACATAGTAAGGGGAGAGAGAAACAAGGTAGGGGGAGAACAAGTGCTGATGGGCAAACATTTCTAGGGGAAAATGTTTGAAATATGCAACCTCTGTGAGTGCATTTTCAGCCCATTTAAGTGCATAAAAGAAGTATAAAAATCACTCTCTGAATCAAAGCCATTCCAAGACTTTTTGCAAAAGCTTACCAACTTTAGACTCTTGGCTTTGTCCAACAAGATTCAATTGTGACAGTAGGGAAACAATCCATCCACGTCACAGGATTGTCATGTGCATTGTGGTCACATGCACAGTTTTCACTCTTCAAATTTATTTTACAAATTAAAATAAAAAATATTTCTCAGGTCGGATATGGACGCTATAAAACAAGTATTTTATTTGATCTGCCCTTATACAAACAGACTATTAATTCACGATCTTATTTAAAATTATCAATTGAATTTTTTCTTGCCGTTTTTCTCTTCCTCTCCTCTGATCTCCGTCACTTGAGACTGAGTCTCTCTTTTGTTTTGTTTTTGGGAAAAGAAATTCAAAATACTCGACGTGTTTCCACCCTTCATAGCTCTTCATTGTTCAAATGCCATTGAATCTCCCAGTGTTCAAAGCGGCCAGACGAGGCCTCGCACCTAGTCTCCTCGAGGAGAAACGCTACACGATGGTATGACTACAGTGAAAACAATCGGATTTATGCACTGAAATACAGTTGAAATTATAAACAGCAGATAGAAAACATTCTTTACCCTGGCCGCTAAAGAAGACTTGATTTTCTATTTGTTTTTTATATATCTTTGGTAAGTAAAAAAAAAAGAAATACAGATAACAGGTAGCCGGCGTCAAAAGAAATACAGATAACAGGTAGCCGGCGTCATCAAGGTGACTAAACGGAGAAAATTGCCAGTCGCTGGCCCTTTGGGAGAACCCTGCCCTCAAAAAATTTTGATATGGCTCTAATGCCCTCAAAAAATTGCCTAGTGCCCCATCTTTACCAAAAATGTTAAAGCCAATTTGGCCAGCCCCCAAAATTAGAGAGTTCAAGGCCTGACTTCTAAGCAAAATTCTCAATTGCTTTATTTTAATTAAAATTAAAACTATTGGCAGGCCTCTTGAGTGTAAACTGCACAAGCTAGATCATGCAACCACAGAGATATTTGTTCACTTCAGAAACAAGAATGCTTAATCAAAAAATTTATCCCTGACTTAGTGCTAATCAACCTTTGAGCAACTGGGCCCATGCATTGACTTTAATCAAAATGTCCCAAGCCTTCTCTGTTGAATGACTGCATTGATTATCACACACAACATTATTGATGTGTGCCATTAATTTGTGATTAATCTTTCCACAGTTGAACACATTAGTCAACACTTTAGCAAAGATAAGCATGACCAGGTTGTCATAGAGAAGGGACTAAGTGTGACAGAAAGCCCGAAGAACCAACAGCTGTTAAAACGGGTACTTTTTTATGAACTCTATATTGAATATAATATACTATTTTTTATTATACATGGCAGTCTCGCTGAGCGGGCAAGATGAAGCGAATTCTGTGTTCTGATTGGTTACACGAACGGGCAAGATAGGCCCATCTTGCCCGCACGGGATTTCCCGTTTTGTTCCTGTAAGAAAAATTGCGTGGAGCGGAATTACACATTGAGTTTTGGCAATTGATTCGCAAAAATGGGAAGAGGTCAGTCAAAACAAAGAAAACATTGGCGAGTTTCGTACATTTATTCGTTAACAAATTTATTCGACAAACACAAAAAATATTACGCAAAGTGATATGAAGACATGGAAGCGTTTTTGTCTTAGGGAAAACAGTTGCAAAAAGTGGCCATATTGAACAAGCTTGTTCGGTCAAGATGGCTGGATATTGACCTCGTTCTTTTTTTGCATTTTCATGGACCTGGACTTCGTCTCCGTCCATAATAACGCAAAGAAAAGAACTTGGCCAATATCCAGCCATCTTGACCGCACGCTTAATCAATAACGCATATGTAAATATCGGAAAACAAAACATCCCGCACCACACGTGTGTTGTACTACTGAATTTAGAGGCGAACTATATACCTTCATTGTTTTTTGGACAGTCGACCCAGATTACAGCAAAACTCTTGAGGTTTCGGTCCATTTTCTTTCCTACTTATCGAGCCTCAGCCCGAGCTTGTTCTTAAATTGTTCTTATAACAAAAGCGTGTAGTTGCAGTCCTATTACAATATCTTTATCTAGTCAATTATGGTTATTAAAATAGGAAACTAAGTAAGAGATACTCTAACTTCACATCTCATATTGCTGCTAAGGAGTTGCTGAATGTAAAGCTAATCGCTAACTTATAGAACTTGTAAAGAACTTAAAAGAGTTTAGAACATATATAGACAATTTTCGCGCGCTTTTTGTATGACGTGAGCGTGCGTCTAAAACTCGATAGACGCACGCCCACCGTGCGTCTAAACAATCGCAACATATAAGGTTGCTATTTTTTGCATCTTGT
>JAOCNB020518731.1:0-14531 GCA_026546465.2 Palythoa caribaeorum
GTAATTGTAATTATAGTGATGAAAACAACAATAATAATGAATAATAATAATAATAATAATAATAATAATAATAATAATGAATAAAACAAATTGATCATTTAAAATATGCTAGCACGAAATATTAATGTAAACTTGAATCTCTATAAACCAAGATTAATACTAATACTTTAATTCTATAGTGCTTATTCCAAAATGTCCACGAGCACTTTACAAATTTAGATTCAATAAAATTTAGTTAACAGTTTCTAGTTCACAAATTATTAAACAAACCTACATTAAAAAATAAACAGTGAAATAATTAATTACAAATGAAATTAAGTGAATAACATTTTTAGTTAACTAAATAAAGTAATGAAAAACTGTTACTGTAGTTCAATTACGCTAGACAACTAAAATTAGTTAAGAGTTAAACTATGGCATATCTCGACTTAAGATTTATTTTCTATTTTTCCATTCTTCACTTTTAAACTTAAACTTTTAAGATATCAAACTCAAAAATATTCAACTTTTTACCGATAGTATAAAGACTGATAATAACCTGATTTAAAATCTTTTTCCAATGCTTTTATATTTTTTTTAATTTAGTGCTTTTAGATATAATGAAGTTATTATAACATAATTATATCTGAATAAAACACGGGTTTATTACAAGAAGTTCAACTTAAATAGCTTCCTTACACTGTTAATTGCATCTTACTTACTGCTAGCTGTTGAATCATGGTAGAGTGGTCCTCGTTATTATTTGATAAAGAAAACATTTAACAACAAATGTTAGTAAACTGAAACAAATTAATACCAAAATTTAATGTCACAATAACTTTTACAATAAATTATCTGTGCATTAATCCTTTGTTATCTGTTTTGTTCAATATCAATTTAATCGTACAAAGGGGGATCAATCTATTCATCAAAAATGCTTTTGGTAGCTTATTAGAATTTCTCTCTTAAATTTAAACATATTTTTACATAAAAAAGCGTCCATAACCCCGTTGAAATATTAACAAACCTTAAGAATTTTGTAAAGAAACAACTATTTGAAAAATAAGAATGAAATAGAAAATAAAATAAAATAGTGGAAAATAGAAAAAATAGGATAGAATTCAACAGAGTAAGAAAAATATAAAAAGAATAGAATAGAAATAGAAAAATAGAATAGAAACAGAATAAAAGTAGGATGGAGGTAGAATAGAAATAGGATAGAAAATAATAGAATTAGAAGACAATAGAGCAGAATTAGAATAGAATAGAATAGAATAGAATAAAATAAAACAAAATAAAATAAAACAAAATAGAATAAAGGAGTGGATTGGAGAACAGTGGAGAGGTGAAGAGAGGAGAAAAAAGGAGAGGAGAAGAGGGAAGAGGAGAGGAGAGAAGAAAAGAAGAGGGGAGAGGATAGGTGAGGTGAGGTGAAGAGAGAAGAGGAAAGGAAAAGAGAGGAAAGGAAGAAGAAGGGAAAGAAGAGGGGAGAGAAGAAGTGAGGAGAGTAGAGGTAAAGGTGGAGAGGAAAAAAATGGGAGAGGAGAGGTAAAGGAGTGAGGAGAGGAGAGGAAAGGAGAGAAAAAAGGAGAGGAAAAGAAAAGAAAAGAAAGGAAATGAGGTGAGGAGAAGAGAGGAGATGTGAGCAGAGGAGAAAAGAGAAAAGGATAGGGGAAGAGATTGAATTGATATGGAATAGAATGGATAAGAATAGTTTCCTTAGTCATCCGTATTTTCCGTAGCAAGATATTCTAGTCACGTGGCGTGTAATTGGAAATACAGGAGCAAAGGGTAGTCATAAAGTTATTTCGTACGTGTCATATTACTAGATAAGGAGATTTTGTTTTCAAAGCGAGATTACAGTTTAAAGCATCGGGGCATACCCTATAAAATGTGACATAGAAGAAATAGGTTCTAAAAATACGTCACCTGGAGAGCTGAGTGTTTTAACCACGAGCTTTAAAGCAGTGCCTGGTCCCACGCGAGTCACAGCTGCAACTTCCACTGTGTATAAGGTCCGCGGGCTCAAGTCAGTGATAACAGCTGATGTACTGGTGTTGGACACAAGCATCTCTGTGGGCACGACTACTTGAGTGTCGTTTCGCCAGTGGCGAACTCGGTAGTTCATCAGTACGCCATTTATTTCAGCTGGTTCAAGCCAGCTCACGCGCAAAGTATCAGAATACAACTCTGATACACTGAAAGATCTTGGAGCATCAGGAACTGTAATGACAAGCCAACACTGAATAAACGTAAACGTCGTTTGGTCCACTTCTAACCCATATCGCAGCCAGTAGCTGAATTACTAGGGCCTTACAATATTGTTAGGGGACGTTAGGACAGGACTGCATCTCACAGTTTACAATATTATTTAAGGATAAATGCCCCCTGCGACCAAGGACAGACCACAACACCGGGCCATAACCCTGCTCTTTTCGACAAGTGTGTGGGTTGTTTTAAGTCTCCCAATTGAACGTTGAGAGATTAGGAGACTAGACCAATGGCTTAATGCCCCTGTCCATGGACGTTGCGGCGAAAGGAGACCACATAAATGTCCAACCCTCGGCAAGGCTGGGGATCGAACCCGGGGCCTTGCGCTTGGCAGTCGAAGATCTTACCAACTAAACCAAGCTCGCACGCTACTTACAAGTTAATATATATAATATAAATGAACGAAAAATTCCGACCAATTAATAATACTAGGAGTAATCAAAGATTAATAAGTGCGTTCGAGGTTGAATGAATTTATCTAAAATCATACTACTTGGTTCGTTTTGTATGCGACCACAACGGGTCAGTTGGCTCAAATATGGCGAACAATGAAAAACAGACCACGTCCTGGTTGACGTACAAGGTCCAGAAATGGCACACGCCTTCCTCAGGCTTTGATAAGCAGCTACGAAATTCTTCACCAACATTGACAAATAACTTACCGAGAAAACAGCTGCGGCTACGAAATTCTTCAACAACAAGTCCGCAGCAGCTACGAAATTCTTCAACAACACGTCCGACAATACACACGATGCTCGATGTTCGCGAAGAAGACAGAATTTTGTGTCGCACGAGGCAGAATCCTTTGCGCAATGAGAATGTGACGTCGTAACTGCCCGCCAGATAGAAAGCCCAAAAAACCCTCAGAGCTTTCGCTAGTGTTTACAGGAGACCCACCAAATTAGGAAGCGTTCTCCTTCGTCGAACGCAACAACGATAAAAAACCATTATGTAAAACTATTTAGAGTTATTATTAAAAAATATGTTAGTTATACACACATTAAATAAAGAATTTGACAACGTCACGTGATGTTTGAACGATAGCTGGAAAGTCCGTTAATCAATATGATAGTGTTACAATAACAATAAATAAATTAAAGAACTCAAACTTTATGTTAATACAAAGGGAGGAATTGACCATTGTCTTAAGTCAATGGCTCGTGTTAAACCCACTGGATAGCACATACAGACACAACCAAACAAGATGTATTATTACTTTACAATCTCGATTGCCGGATTCCTCACCTCCTTCAGATGTCCTGACCAGGACCGGGTCAGTTGTCGGGCCGAACGCGGCGCTGTTTTTGGCCCTAATTGTGACTTGGTACTGAGTAAATTTCTTCAGACCGGTCAGTTGTCCTACTTGATCGATTTGTTGTGAATCGTGTTTAACAGATGTAGAAACTTTAGAACTTGACGAGGAACCGGATACAACTGCCTCAAGCTGAGTAACACACACACAAAAACTATATAAGAACAATTAAAAAAAATAGGTAAAAACCATTTAAAGGTCATGTGTTCATAAGTATGAAAGAAACATATAAAATTTTAAACGAATTGGACGAAGCATTGCGGAGATATTGAAATGTTAAAATCACTATTTTTAGCCTTCACCTAAGAAAGAACAATTTCAACATAAGTTTCCTTTTAATTGTTTTGTTTAACATTTCGTCACTTTAAAAATCGCTGAAGAAAAAACGACTAGATTTTGGTTTATTTGACTTTTAATATACTGAACACTTAAAACGTAACGTTTTCCAACATTTTGTTCATCATTCAAGTTAAAACTGATCTGAGGACTGCTTCTTTTATATCACGTGATACCTGTACCCTTGGGACAACAGATCAGTTTTGACTCTGATGAGGTACTAAATGTTCGAAAACGTTAAATTTTAAGTTTTTAGTATATGAATAAGAATTTTACCTAAACTTTTAAACATTTCAACCAAGCGGAATATGACAATCTTAAGTTTGATAAACTGTGATGTTTTTCCGTTCGCGTCTTCCCTAGCAATGGATTAAATCTAACCAATTACGTGGGATCTAAGCACTTTGTTCATGTTTTCTAATTAAGACAAAACCAAAGTTTCTAGTACCAAATATGACAGAATCCTTCCATTCTGCTCTTTCTGTGGAGGCGGTTTCCACTGCAGCTTTACACTGGTACTCGTGATCTGGACAACTTGCACATCCCGAGGGGTTGCAGATGGCGCTGCAATAGGAAATAACCACAAGGATTAAACATCATCACTACCATCGTCATCATACTGAGGAAGGCCGTAGACTACGTACGGCTGTAACGTCGTTCATGTTGCAATTTTTTTTATTTCCAGTAAGTGATTTATTTTATCTTATAACATTTTATACACTGGATGGATAAACATTTTCATAACATCGTCATCATAGTTGTACTTGCCACTTAGTAGTCATCTACAGTACAGTTCTGATAGAAGCCATAATCAAAGATTCATGGCATGCACAATTACACACAAAACGGAAGTATTTGTACAAAAATAATCTAATAAATCTAAGTACAAAATACACTAAAAATAAAAATAATTGACGAGTAGCAAAGGAAAAATTACGAGGGGTACACAGCATTTCCAAAATATAAAAGGCGAAAAACTTGAAATCAAGTCTTAGCGATTTGCTGCTTGCTCCATGTGTAACATTTGTTCAAATGTTTAAATCTGAAGAGTGTCTAAATCTGGTTCACTTGTCATAGATCGCTAGCCAGGAACGTAAAAAATATTACCTCCCTCTCCAGTGGTCACCTTCATGGGGCTACTGAAGGGGCCTGGGCCGGCAGAGTTAACAGCCCTCACTCTGTACTCGTACTCAGTAAACATCAGCAAACCGTCAATTGTAGTCTGTGTTGCTGTGGCACCCAGTGCAGTCTTGGTTGTGTAGCTTCCCGACTGATATGCTGCGATGCGGTAGTCGACATCGAATCCAGTCAGGGGGCCATTGTGTGTTGAAGGATTTGGGATCTGTTGACCAATTAAAAGCTAAATTGATTTCTATGAACGTGAGTTATACAAGAATAGCCACCTTTTATAGTTATAATTTTTTTTATATTTGTGAAATAAATGGCAAAACCTCTTGGCCGTTACAGTAACAATACAGTATTGTATTGTATTTTACTGCATTGCATTGCATTGCATTGTATTGTATTGTATTGTATTATTACCTGAAACGTGCCAATGTATATTTTATCACCTATAGAGTGTTGGTTAGGCCAGTATAACAACAGCAAAAAAAACAATCTATACCAGGTCGATTAAACTATAAAAATTTGTTGTCACTGACATAAAATGTAAAAACTAGAGGAGGTTTCGGTTAAAATACTGTAACCTTTGAACAGCAAAAAACTAAAATGGCGCGTAGATGCAAATGAGAAGTTTTTAAGAAGGCGAGTTAAATCTAGGCACCGTTATAACTTTTTGCTAAAGAATTTCTTGCTGAAGAAGTATTTTAACCAAAACGTTCTAATTTTTACATTTTTAGCAAGTGACAACATATTTGTTTCTTCTAACATAATCCTGCCTGACCGCAACTATGGTATTGTTAAAGTTAGATCAGGTCGCGTTTTCCTGTTAACAAAGAAACGTCAATGAATTCAGCAGGGTTTAAAATTACGTACCTGCCACTGTACCATGAAGGACTGGGCACTAACTGGGCTTGCTCTCACATTACTGGGAGGGGACGAGGGAGCTGAAACACAATAAAAAACTCATGATCAGTTCTAAACCCTCGTAATTTACTAAATATGCTCTCCGCACTGTTACTGGCATGATGCAAGCTCGTCCGCCATGTTTAATAAAACTGTGCTGCCATGGCATCATTAAACGGAACAATTTGGTTGTCGATGTACGTAGTGAGGAATTTGTTCAAAAACATCTTTTCATAGGACCTGTAGGATTGCAATTACTTCTGCAATCAAGCTAAGTCATTTTAAGTTGCTCATTGGAACTAGTGGTCATCTCTGGCTGCTGCAGTATTAAATGGATGAGAGACATTGACTTCCGCGGGACAGGACACTACCGACCACAAATTGATGGAAAGCCGAATCAAATTCAGTGGAAAGCATGCGGGTTTGTGTTGCTGGAAGGTCATTTTTACAATCAAAACTGGGATAATTCGCAAACACGACAACACTCAAACATTTCAAATATACTGTATTTTTAAAAACAATATGTAGATGATTAACCCTTTCACCCCCAGGCAATTATCAACATCTAACTTCTCCTTACATAACTCAAACAAAATAATATAGCTCTTAAAGAGAAATAAGGAATTGATCAAAGCGAATAAGGCTCAAAGGGTTAAAATGATATTTCCTGAGAGATATAAGGAATATTTTTTACCTGCAATCAATGTTTTGTAGTACGCTGTCGGCGAGCTAGCCGCTCCTATACCAACATCATTAACTGCTCTGACACGAAACATGTACTCCGAATTTGGAACAAGATTGCGTACAACCACTGAAATCTGGATATTTGATGGGTTTATGTTGTCATTCACAAGTTTCCAGTCCTCCGATTTCTTCATGGCTTCCACGTGATAGTTAATAATGACACTATTGCCGTCATACCCTGGGGGTCTCCATGTCAGCCGCATTTGCGTGGTCTGCCTCTCTGTCACCACAGGGGTGGTAGGAGAGTAGGGGGACTCTAGTAAGGTACACAAAACAGTTTTTATATTATCCATTTAACAAAGATTAATAAGGTTTTCTTTGCACATGTTTAAAAATTGGAGATGCGTTTATGAAACTGAAAATGTTTGTAGCTCAACAAGCCCGGCAGATAGCCTGGCCTAACAAATGATAATTGAATGCTTGAGCACATACTGTACGTCGGAGAAGTAGCACAGAATCGAAAAAGGCAAACACAGAATGGCATTGTTTAAAACAATACACTGAGAAGTAGCACCATTACCAAGTTTGAGATGTTGCAAACACGAATAAACTTAAGACTAATTAGTATGGTAGATACATCTGTGAGGCATACACATATTTTTCAAATTAACATTTATTTTTAAACATTGAGAGAGCAATTTTATTAAGCCCAAATTCGTTTTCTATTTTTCCTGTGCACACAAGTACACCTTTCATTCACTTTTATGGAAAGCTTTTATTTCAATAGTTTCAAATGTTGATATGTAGGCAGCAAAACAGAGAGCCATGCGAACATGTAATCACTTGGTCCGACCTTGCAGCACATACTTGGAGACAGAAAGGCACAAAATGTTGAAGGATCACCGCTGTACCTTGAACAATGAGTCGTCCACTTGTTGTTCCATTGCCAGCAGTTGACTTCACCTCGCACTTGTAAGTGCCAACATCCTTGTCAAGGATTGTGCTTATCTGGAGGGAGCCATTGCTGAGTACTGACATGCGTACTGGATCAACAGCCTTGCTATCTTTGGTCCAGAAAAACCGTACGGTGACAGTTGGATCCTTTGTTACTCCACAGGAGAGAATTTTCTTCAAACCTTTCTTGGCCTTGATTTCGGAGGGTAATGGTGTTGAGATAACTGTTCGGACTGGATCAAAATACAAGACTTATTATAGATATCAGCTTACTCTTACAGTCAAAACAGCTTAAGCGTTCCTGCCAAGGGTGAATGAATGAGTTCATTATTGTAAATTTGATTACATTACTCGTTTCAATAGTCCGTTCTTCAAGTGAAGAGAAGAAAATTCAAAAGACTCGATCCAATACACGAATTTTGATGGGATTAATGAACAATACGCTTTTCATTTTAAGAAAACATATTTGTATATTTTGGAGAAATTTTAGGAAACATTTTGATAATTAGGTAGAAACGCTTGAGCTGTTTGACTATATGACTGTTAGCAAAAGTAACTGCTCTTTGAGATTTATCACTGAACTTGAGTTGAAAGAAACCAAGAAACAAAAATACAAAACAATTGAAAAGCCTCAACAGCACACTAAAATTACTACTCAAACAGCTATGAAATATAAATGTCCATATCTAATTTACAAGTATATATGTATATCTCAAACAACTATGAATTAGAATTTTAACACCTAACATACAAGTATATTACGTAGCCATAATAACAATCATATATTTATCTTAGTCACCACTATACCACATTTAACTATTGTGTATGTACTCACTAAGAATCTTGAGTTCTGCTGAAGCATTCTTGCTACCCTCGGAATTTCTGGTGACACATGTGTAGATTCCACTGTCTTCTCTCATACCATTGGTGACCTGAAGGGCTCCTGTTGACTTCTTACGAAAACGTGAGCTGCTAGTCGTGACATCAACATCCTTACTACCATCTCTGTTGGTAACTCTCCATATCACTGTGGGTGTGGGTGTCCCCGTTGCCACACACTGAAGTTCAACTGTCTCGCCGACAATGGCAACAGTGTCTTTTGGTGGTACAGTTATGTACAGTGGAATATCTAAAGAAATTATTTTAGAATCATGGTATCACTGTCAAAATAGAAAAATAAGCAATAATCACACTGATCTTTTCAAAAATTTTATTGTGACCGTGGACACATTAAAATGTCGTCATGCAGATTATGTATTATTACTTGAGGGCTACCTAACTCTAAGCCTTCATCTTTTAACAAAAAACGCAGTGCTAAGGACCTTGAATCAGTAGAAGATCTAAATGATTTTGCATCTAAATATGAACGTTTTTATGAAAGTTTTGCGACATACTGTACATGTACAAATAGGTCAGCAAATCAAAACTAGCAACGACTGGCAGTCTGTAACATCAACCGGGATAAAATACAGCCACATATCTACTTTGAAACCTTAAAAAATATATGGATACAGCAACTTTGAAAACATACTGGTAAGATACAAAGGGCAAAATTTGTGACAACAAGGCCTAAATAAGGAACTGAAGAGAACAGTGTTGCGAGTTGTTCATGAACCCATGAACCTTTACGGCCCTTGCACAGGTTTGATAGTATGTGAAATTTTAGCACTCCCTCCACCTTTCTAAAACGTGCCCTAATATTTACTAAGCCCTCTAAGCTTTAAAGAGAAAATTTTTTAACAAAAGTGACAATGCTGCAAATGTTCCCTATCTGTCATTCTTACTTTTCAATTTCAAGAAAGCTGTGGCAATGCTTTGGCCACCAGTATTGGTTGCAAAGCACTGGTAATAGCCACCATCACTTGCTTGTAAACTGCTGACAGTTAGTTCATTGGTACTACTGATTGCAATGCGGCCACTACTCGATGTAGGTATAAGCGTGCCATTGTGATACCAGGAAATTTTTGCTTCTGGGGACCCTGTAGCATTACATGGAAAGTGGACTGTTCTTGATAGAAACATCTCGACCTCTGTGGCAGGTTTGGCCGTGAAATTTGGAATAACTACAAACAAACATAAAGTGTGTATCTAGTTACAACAAAAACCTCTGGAAAAACTCTTGATCTCCTAAACTCATCTATCTACAGCTTTAGTATGGGAGTACAATCAATCAATCAAACGATCAATCAATTCTTAACTTGATTTAAGTAACAGTGAAAACAAGTTTTCACTTAATGTACTCTCCACTTAGATACAAGACAATGGAAGTACTAGTGTTGGATTTTTTGTGCAAGAAATGTACAAAAAGAAACCAAATGATCCCAGGAACGAAAAAGACTTAAGTCAAAGCAACAAAGAGAAGAAATTCCCAGAATGACCCCTGGTTTGAAGAAATTGGCGTTCCTATTGCTCGAGTCAGCATCCAAACCAACACCAGCACCTCTTTTTTGCATATATTTCTGGAATGAATCTTAAGAATGCTGATGCCTTGTTTTACGCACCCTTGGCACAACCTTTGGAGCTGGAAGAGATGAAGCTGAGGTAGTTCACTTGGTAAACAGTTCTAGTGTGAACATGGAATACCAGCCACAGAAACGGGTGAGGCATGCACAGTATGAAAATGTGTGTATTCAAGTTAAACAAGTTTTGTCTAAAGAAATGGCCAAAAGAGGTAAATATCCCATGCGAAGATCAAACCCAACAGAAAAGAGAGATGTGAAATCACATTTAACAAATAGATTCCATGTTGGCGTACGTCTGTTCAGTAATAGATCATAGATGACGTCAAACTGTGGTAAGAACAAAAAAGTGGCACACGTCTGTCCTCTAATAGATCATAGGCAAGAACCAATCAAAATGGGAAAATAACTTGGGTTATTATATAATACAAGATAGATAGATGGACGTTTTACATCAAGCATGTGGTTATTAGGAAATGCGGGTTTTTAAGTTTGTAAGAGCACCAAGACTTAATGGGATGCTCCTAATACATTATTATCATCATCATCATTATCATAATCATCGCCATCGTAATTGTCAATGTCATTGTCATCGTCATTGTCATTATCATCATCATTATCATCATCATCATAATCTCTAATACCAATGTCCTTTGGGTTGGCACAAAGGAATTATGAAAAGCTATACAAGACATAGTCCAATAATGTGAGCAGTGGAATCTTCAGTTGGATCTACTCATATCCTAGTAATCAACTATTTTTCTAGATATACTGAAATGGTGAAACTATCATCCACTGAGTCACCAGCTGAGGTAAACCATCCTAAGTCATGAGACATGGACCAGACACAGCTGTCACAGATAAAGGCCCGCAGTCCTCATCTACTTCTGTTCAGTTTTCATAACTGCATGCATTTACACATGTAGCATCTGGACAGCGCATGTTATCAACAAAGTAAGAGATACTGTA
Organism: Palythoa caribaeorum; assembly: GCA_026546465.2. Lineage (NCBI taxonomy): Eukaryota > Metazoa > Cnidaria > Anthozoa > Zoantharia > Sphenopidae > Palythoa > Palythoa caribaeorum. Next base: position 10,990 of record JAOCNB020518731.1, read on the forward strand.
CAAATGTTCAGGAAGTTAAAAAAGATGAATGAATACCCTATATTACTTTTTTAAAGATCAACACTAGAACATGGAGGATGAAAAACAGAACTTCTATTCAGAGGGCAAATACCGAGACCTGTGCAACTGACACCTTCCCGCCTTAAACCAATATGGCCGAATACTGCAGGGTTTAGAGAAGTTGATGATTGGGAGAAGACAGAAAGTGAACTTTGATTCACACGACAGGGCAAACGACCAAAGAAAACTAGTAGAGTGTAACCCTGTCATGATTTTTGCGAAGAACATCAATGGAACAGTTGCCAGCCAAGCAGCAACCACACGCTCTTGTATTATTAATTCAATACACGGCCAGCCCAGTTAGACAAGGTAGGCCCTCCCTCTGAAAAGTACGAGCAGCGATATCTCCTCCTGTCAAGAGTCCGATCCCAGAGAGGAACAACAATGAAACTGTGAACTCAAAAGAGAACACTATGGCCATGGGTAAGGTCACCCGATCTAGAAGGTAACCGGTCTAACCTTAAAAACTGAACTTGAACATTATGGCATTTTCAAAATTTTAACATCAGGGCCACTAGTACTACTTGTCTGTATGGTTCATAATTGTTGTGAACTCTTGTTTGTTGTTTACAGACACTCATGTGACTGTGGTTTTGTTTAAAAAGGGTATTTTCATTGACTAACCTCGATTTCATAATAAACCATTTGGCCTGGTGCCGAGTTTTTATTTTCAGCCATTTTTGAAATGTGGTATTTTGGATCGGAAGAGTTGTCAGTTGAATTTCAATAGTTTGTTCAACAGTTTATAAGCTACCTATCCTAGGTGGCTAACCTGGGCGTGAGTAGTTTATTCTTGTTTCTTTATTACTGTCTTTAAGTAGATTTTATTTTATTTTGTTCCGATTTTCAACTTAAATTGTCATTGCTATTTGTTCTTGTTTTCACCGCATGTGTAAAAGAGTTCTGGGCATCTTTACACTTTGATGGTTGTGACTGGCGGCTGTAGGCAGAACAAACCTGCGTGCCTGTCTGTCGAGATTGCGACAATATTTCAGTAGAAGAATCTGTTACTATCTCAGGTACGGAATCTTAGCCATAATAAGGGTCTCAGGGCTGGGTTGTTCAAACGCTCATTAACTTTAACCCTGGGTTTTCTTTAAGGTAAAATCTTGTTAATCATAAATTGGCAGCTGGGTTAACGCTGGTCGGCTTTGAACAACTGGACCTAGGGAGACTTACTGTATTGATATTATTTCAAGAACATATAACATAATAGTCCTCAGCTGGCGTGTGAGTTCAGTAAAATCTTGAGAGAAAATCCCCACACGATCAGTCCACCGCATCTATCATCTATCTATAGTATCCACTTGTCCATTCTGTCTTTCTGTCTGTCTTTTTGTTTTTATCTGTCTTTCCATCTATATAAATCTATATCCATCTATTTTAACAGTGCTCGTTAATTTATTGATCCACATTGCTATCTATCCATGTTTTGTTTGTTTGTTTATCAATTATCTGTCTGTCTGTATATCTGTATCTATTTATCTGTCTAAAAAAATACAAAACAGCAGGTTATACTGGGTGTAATTACTACAGTACCAAACAACTGCTTTCGTGACAAAGTTTATTACATGAAACAATAGTAAAAAACAACAGGGTAATAATATGTTGCTAGTTTAAGTGTGCAGATACTGCATTTCAATTTGCGAGAGCTGTAGTAGAACTAAATTATAATTTCAACATTATATTATACATTTGAGGATAGCTTACCATCAACAAACAATTTAGCATCTGCCTGCGCTGCTGATGGTGTTGGTTGATTTGTGATATGACAGGAATATGTTCCCTCATCTGCCTTCACTGGATTTTTGATCTTAAGTCTTTTACTATAATCAGTAAAGACATATTTTGAGCTACTTGATAAAGAGTTTCCATTCAGTTTCCATGATATGACAGGCATTGGTCTGAAAGAGACAAATTAAAAATACAATCATACAACAGCAAAATCTACAAAAATAATCCATTGGCTTTTCTCTGATAAAAATAAATAACCATGGGAGATGAGTGCATTTATAGACTTCTTCCCCAACTGTAGTTTCAAAATAGTGAAAATTTGGAAGTTACTTAATATATTTTTTATATATCATATACTTTATTTGCATGCAGTGTTCAAGTACATATACATGTCTGAAGACTTCAAGAATTTCAAAATGTCTGATATCACGTTATGCTTAAAATTATATGGGTTTGCGACAGAGAGTAATGGAGGGACAGTACAAAGCTTATACAGACTTGACTCAAATGTGAGGCCTTACATAAATATTCTTAAACGACACCTTCACTTACCTTCCACTTGCAAAGCATTCGAATGTAACCTCTACTGTTTTGCCTTCAATGGCAAACTGATCAACTGGTCGAAGTGAGATAACTGCAGCCACATTGTTCTGGTTAGCTACAAAGAGCGTAATTTATTAAATTAAAAAATTGGCAATTTGTACTGTAAAATGAATTTTGTGTTATCTGCACCTAGCAATAATTTCTAAAGGTTGTTAGTATTTTAAGCTACATGCAAATTACACTTTGATTAGCTCAGACCTGATATACTAAAAGTGCATAAGTACTGTTAGAGAAACTTAAACACTATGGTATTCGGGGAATTATTAATGATTGGTTTGTCTCCTATCTGTCAAATAGAAGTCAATATGTATCAACAGGTAACAACAAGTCTGATACTGCTTCCATTACACTTGGTGTCCCACAAGGTTCAGTGTTAGGTCCTCTTTTATTCCTTTTGTACATCAATGATTTTAAAAACTGTTGTAATATCTTTGATTTTCACATCTTTGCAGACGATACAAATTTATTTGTTTCAAATAGCAGTCTACTAGCTTTGGAGTCACTCATCAATGATAACCTTGTTAACATCTCTAACTGGCTAGTAGCTAACAAACTGTCCTTAAATGTTGACAAAACTAACTTTGTTGTTTTTCACCCCCCACAGAAAAAATCAAATTATGCTATTAGTTTATTTATAGAAGGCAAAGTTATTAAACAGGAGAAGTGCATCAAGTACTTGGGAGTGTACATTGACTCTCACCTCAACTGGAAATATCAGATCCAGTATATTTCTAAGAAAATTAAACGGAATATTGGGATACTATCTAAAATTCGTCATTTTGTTACTTTATCAATTCTTACCCAGTTGTACTATACTTTAATCTATCCTTTCCTTACTTATGCAGTAATGACTTGGGGAAATACGTACTCAACTACCTTACATCCTTTAATTATTTTACAGAAAAAAGCTATTCGGCTAATTACATTTTCCAAGTTCGATGCCCATTCAACTCCTCTTTTTTATAGGCTTGAAATTCTTAAATTTATTGATTTGATCTTTACAAATAATGCTCTGTTTATGTATGACTTCCATACTGGCACACTTCCACCTGTTTTCAATGATTTTTTTAGACCTATACATAAAGTGCATCAATACAATACTAGACTAGCTAGCAAAAAATCCTTTTATATACCAAAGATCAGAA
>JAOCNB020518834.1:0-14528 GCA_026546465.2 Palythoa caribaeorum
CAAAACCATAAAATTTTGATCCGGGTAAGCATTCGAAAACAAGTCAGCGGCTTGGCTGGGAACTGGGATTTTGTGGCTGGGAACTGGGATTTTGTCAAAAACCAGGCTGTGAACTGGGATTTTGTGGCTGGAACTGGGATTTTGTCAAAAATCGGGCTGGGAACTAGGATTTGATACCCCCCTTCAGGACCCTCTAATATATACAAAGGTTGAACAACAAACAATAGTGTGTGAAAAGCTATTCTTAGTCAAAGTTCCATTGTTCAGCGTACTTTGTAAGGGGTTTTAGGAGGGCTTATAAACAGAAAAACACGGGGATAAGCACCGGCTCCATGGGCCACTTAGGCTCGTAAAAGGAATGAGATTTAGCTTAGCAGCCCTTCCATCGTGCATGTCCAACAGTCCCCGAAAGTTATAAATTATACACAACTACCAAGAATATTAATTAAGGTCGCGCCTTTTCTTGTACAGCCGAAGGTCTTCGCGCAGCAAACCAGGAGAAACGCATACACTTTGACCCTTTATTTATAAATTTAAAGTAAGGTTGACATATGCGTCTCTGAATATATTTTTACAACTGACCAAAAACGGTAATCAGACGCAATCCAAAAACGGGAAACATAAACTCTGCGCCAAACGAATTTGACAATACAACAGCACTTGAACAAAAGTTGTATACAATCAACTCTGGTTTTTAACTCTACAAATTTAACTCCAAATTAACTTCAACTCCCACAACGCTAGGAGAGTTCTTTAACACGAGTTTAGGTCCACTGATAGAGGTCCTAAGCAAAAATGATTTACATGTAGTTTTTAAACGAAATATATGGCATATCTTACAATTTAAACTTGCTGAGTGGTTTTCAAGATCCAGGAATTTATCATTATATTTACTTATAAATATTTAGCAACTAAAATCCATCTACTCAGTGTTGGCACAAAAGTACCAAATATTATATAATTACTTCAAATACTTAACGTTAGTCGTTTTAAAGGTACTTTTCTAAAATTGTCCAGCTCAAGAAAGCTTAGCAATATATAAAAAAATATTATTTGGGATCGGGCCCCGACAGAGTGAGCCAGGATCTACATTGCGTTAATGAGCTTTCACTTGATGTCAAATCACACGATTTAAACAAGGTTTATGATTGGTTGAACTAAAATTGAGGTAAGCTTCATGTTTGTTTTGATTGGTTCAAACTTCTGTAAAAGCCCAAAAATGTGATTGCACCTCGCAGTGCATTTTAGGTAGAGGTAAAGGTGACTCTGTGACGGATGAGAACTTAATGGCGGCGTATGTATTACTTATGGTTAAGAGCAAAGATCTTGGCAAGTATTATACCACAGATCTTGTTGTTGAAAGTTCTATACCAAATGAAACTTACGTACGGGTGTCAAAGTAGACGGCAACCGAAGTCGACTTTCTGAGCTTTTTGCAAAATGATACAATTCATACTGTACGCGATCGATAATGCAAAATTTTGCAACATTGAAAGGGAAAAGTTTTCGTTTTCCACTTTTTTCTCTTAAGCCATTAATTTACCATTCCTCTTAAACCATTCCTTCACCACTTCTGTTGAATCATTAATTTACCATATCTCTTAAACCACTCATTCACCATTTCTATTAAATCATTTAAAATTTACCATTTCTCTTAAACCATTCTTTCATCACTTCTCTCAAATCATTAATTTACCGTTTCCGTTATACTATTCCTTCACTCTTTCTCTTAAACTAGTCCTTCATCACTTCTCTCAAACCAATAATTTACCGTTTCTATTAAAGCATTCCTTTACCACTTCTCTTAAACAAATAACTTGCCATTTCTCTTAAACAATTCCTTTACTATTTTCCGGACGACAAAGTTGTCAAACTTTATGAAAACTAATCAGTTTCCAAATTTGTTGAAACAATGACCATTTTCTGAATCAAAATAAACAAAATGATCGAGTTTCACCAACTGTTTCAAATGTTGAGATATTCTAAATGTATGTGAAACCAGTTATGGCAGGATACGGGTTAAAAGTTAGACTGCAAAGCAGTCTGTTCCGGGAGATTGAAAATTCAACCGCGTTCGTCAAATGAGAGGCTGGGAAGAGGAAATGAACACGCGAACAGAAGCAAAAAGGAATAGGAACAAGTGGCAAAAGAAAGAAATTCCGGCCCGCGTTCCTATTCCTTCTTTCTCCTTTCCGCGTGTCCATTTACTTTTCCCAGCCTCCCACTTGACGAACGCTCTTGGATTTTCAATCTCCCGACGAAGGAAGAGACTGTTTTGCAGTCTAGTTAAACGTTGCTTCCTGTTGTATCAATACAAACAGCAATGTGGTTCACCCAGATCATACCTAATAAAGCTTTGATAAGATGAATGAGTTTCAATCCTCGCATATGCTGAAAAATAAATTTTTCCCACACTAAGTAAAGAATGAACATAACAAGACGAGTATAGGAAGTAACTCCTTGTGAAATTCCCAAAGTCAAAAGACAATTACTTTGTCATTTAAATAAAAAAGCGTCAACTAGATCTGTCTGAAGACACGCAAGATTTTAAAACCAAGCAGTAACTCTTAAACGTTTCTACGAGGCCTTTTCCAGATCCTTAAGTCGCCTTAAATCGTTTTTAGTCGCGGCCAGTTTTTCTTAGAAAATTTTCTTAAATCGCCTTAAGTTGCCATAATTGTCTTAAGTTGTCTTAAGTCGCTCTTAACCTCGGCGACTTACGGACGCGAGGTTGGCCTTATGTGATTAAGATGTAACACCTCAAGTCCTTGAAATAACAGAAATCTGATAAATCCAAGCTTTTGCTTCAACGAAATGATAAGATTATTCAGTCACACGACCTTCGTACTCTGCTCGTAGCATCACCAAATAGCTCTCTGGCATTACAAGAATTGTCAGTTTTAGCTGCATTGGGTTAAAACACACGAAGAAACTAACACTGGATAATGACTGCTAAAATGGACGCTTGCTTTATCTCACGGGGTTTGAGATGTCCACTCCAAACCATGGTTCTCTATTCTCACTGCTATCATAAATTATCGCTAAATAAACTGTTAGCCGATTTATTTACCTTAAAAGTAGTGATACTGTTTTGTTTCTCTAACTAATAACACATTTTCCCCTTCCGCCACAACCGACGCACTTCGCAGTCCCATCTAAATCATCAACACTCCGCAAAATTTCCTTCATAGTCTCTTTCTGTGTACCCAAATCAACGTCCTCAAAGTCATCTTTGGTCGATTCTTTAGCCTTAATCTTTTCTTTTTCCTCGGCATCAGATCGAGGCTCAATCGTTTTATTCGCAATAACAAGACTATCTGGTCGTGTGTCTGTTTCTGGGACGCTGTCTCTTTTTGCCTCGTAAAAATCCTTTCCCAAAGAAGACTCGATTACGAATTTGGGTTTATCGTGTTTTGATGTTTTCCTTGGCACTTTATTGTTTTCCTCTTCCGCGCTGTATGGGCTTTTACCGTATTTATCTTTGTTGATGTCTTTCACAGCCTGCGGTTCCTCTCTCGTTGCTGCAGCAAAATCCATTTCATTTTCTCCATCTGGTGAGATGATCTTACGGTTTCGGCTTTTTGATCTTCTGGATTGTTGCTCATACTGGCCAAGTGTATCAATGGCTGGTGTTTCAGTTGGTGTGAGGTTGGCCTCAGGTGTGTTACTAACGGATGGCTCAAGATCAAGCCCCTTTGGCTTTTCAACTTTCTTAACAAGACCCATGTCTTTGGCATCTTTTGATCCAAGAGAGTCAGTTCTTTTAGGAGGCATAGGCCTGTCATTGTCTCGAGACATAGGGGGGGAGTCCTGGTTGTCCTTCTTGCCAAACGAACCAAAGGTTTTGAAGTAAATATCGTCAACAGTTTTATCTCGTACGTTGCCATTTGAACTAAGCTGTATATCTATTTGTTCTGGTGCTGCTTTCTTTTCTTCGCTTTCAACTGCCTTTTCACTAGCTGGCTTCTCTGTTTTGGGCTTAGATTCGACTGTTTTATTATCAACAGGCTTTTTTACTTCTAATGGCTTGACCTCTTGTTTTTTGTAAGGTTTACTTCCTTTGTCTGACGTTTTCAGGTCCGGTGCGTAACTCGTGAGGACATCACTGATCAAAGCGCCTGCAGGATCTTGAACGATTTCTTTGTCTTCTGGACTCAGTGGTTCTGATTTTAAAACGGTCTCTTGTGAAGTTTTTGTTAAAACAAGTTTTTCTTGAACTTTTTCCACCTTTTGACTATCCTGGGGACTGATCGTAGCCACAGAAGCGTCATTTTCTTCAGGCATTTTCGTGTTTGTTCGAACTTCCACCACAACCTTTTCATCACGAAGTAATTTTTCCACCTTTTGAGCTTCTGACCGGATGTATTTCTCAATCGGAGATTCTTCTCTCTTTACAGGAGTTTCATCACTGGATACCTCCATGACTTGGTTTTCAAGTAACTGTTCATTACTTTCTGCGACTGCAGGCTTAGAAGAAGGAATTTCATTCTCCACTGACTTAGAAGCAACTGCTGGTAATGGAATATCTGGTGTTGCTGGGGAAGAGACACCATTTACAAGTGGTTTAGAGATACCACTGTTACTTCCTTGTTCCTCTTTGATGGAGATTTTCGGCTCTGGTTGTGTTGAGTGAGTAACGCCGGGAATTCTGCTTTTCTGGGAGCTGCTTTCGCTTCTTTGTGGAATTCGTGACTCTGGAGTAGCTACAGAATCGTTTTCTTTTGGGATACGGGAAGGTATCTTACTGCCTAAAGAGGACGACTCATTAGTAACTTGTTCTTGGACCTGCGGAAGTGAGCTTTGAACCACTGGTCCAGTGACTGAAGGCTTATCGATCGTGCCTTTTCCAAAGGAAGGAATCCTGCTCATTGGGATTCCTGTAGATTTGGCTTTATTTGAGCTATCAACATGATCTATCTTGGGAGAAGGTTCATTTTGCACAGGGGACTCATTCCGGGATGGAATCTTACTGGATTTAGATCCTGAAGAGAATGATGGGATACGGCTGGTCGGTTTGTGCGTCTTTCCCTCTTGTGCAACATCATTAATCACTGGATCTTTGTTTTCTTTGGCTGAGTCTGGCCTCCCAGGAGTTGAACCACTAGATGAAGGAATCTTACTTTTCGCCAGCCCTTTATTGCTATCGCTCCTTGTAAGACCTGGGATTTGAGATTTCTTCGACTCTGGTTCTTTTAACTTCTGTGGCTTACTATCTGCTTTCGAGATTGATGGAATTTTACTCTTCGGAGGATTTCTTGATGGAATTTTAGATTCCTGTTTGTCCGCACTAGGGGTGCGAACGAGCGAGGGAATTTTTGACATATTGTCTTTTTTATCACTGTGTGACAGTTTCCCAGGTGATGAACAGACTGAAGATTGTGAGAAAGTCCTCGAGATTTCGCCTTCGTGTTTTGGCTGCAGGTACGAATTCCTTGGAGACCTAAAACTGCTAGTTGACACTGACTTGGTTTCGTCCTTGACTATTTTCTTTGCAGGAGATCTCGCCCGGGGCAGTGTTGATGATTCCCCAGTTGTTTTTTGTATTTGTTTAGGTGAGCTAACTGCACGAGGTCGATTAATGGAACTATGTGAAGAACTTACAGTCTGTTGCCGAATACAAGAACCCTTCTTAATGTCCGTAGCACTTCCACTTCTTTTTGTTCTGACAACCCGCTGACCTGGAAAACCGTTTTGGGATTTCGAATGGTTAGTGACAGCCTTTTGACCTGAAATGTCAGGTGTACTTAAATTAGAAGGTTTTTGGTTTCGTCCAGTATTAGGTGACCGCTTTGAGACGGGTTTGGCGACTCGCGATCTCCCCGGTGAAACTAAGCCACTTGCAACTGGTACAAACAATGGGTAGCGAACACCGGCTCCAGATTCACCGTCAATGGAGTTTTCACTTACCGAACGTGGCGATGTAGACTTGCTAGGGGATGCTGTAGGAGACTGTTTAACGTTGACAGTTGATTCTGATAACTTCAAGTTTTCACGTGATCGCCGTTTCTCAATGGCCCTCCTAGACGCCACTACATCACTCTTACTACGACGTACTGTAGGTCTCTCTTGAGAGGTTCTTCGCTGAGAATTACGTCGAACAACTGGTTTACTGGGCTTAAAACGTTCGTTCTCTTCACTGGAAGGAACAGATGGGTTTATTCCAAAACTCGGACCAGCTCCAAATATTGCCGATGCGTTTCCTTTTTTGAATGCTGGATCAGGAAGACTGTTTGAGAACAAGAAAAAATTAATGTTATCAAGACATAATTACACAACAACTAAAAATGATATTAATTTAAAATAAACTCAACACACGTTTTTTTTACTAAGAACAATTTTATAAGAAAGAGACTCAACTAAATTAGCTGGACAACTAGGAATTTTTTTCTCGAAAAACATGGTGAACTCTTCATTTAACTCGGCATAAAACACAAAACGATTCCTGTAATCTAACCCCTAAAGAATGTTCAACAAGGGTTCAACAAACAAGGAAGGTAGTTTTCCTTTAACCCCTCAACACGACAAATGACTGATGTGTTAGTAAACTCTCCCAATTGAGCTCCATACTTTATTTTTAAGCAGTTTGGGAGAATTTAGATTTTTAACTTCCATAGCTTATTCCACTTGATCAATTGCAAATTGATTATAGAAAAATACACGAGTGTAAATTATTTCCAAATTGAACGAGGAAAGTTGTGCGAATTCTTTTAAATAATATACACAACGGAATTACAGAGCAACTCTTGGTTTCGACGCCCGTATTTTTACAACGTTCATCTCCAAGTAATACCCCATCAAAACATAAAAGAATTGATTGGTTCTTACCAAATTCTATTGTTCATAAGCCAATCAAAAGAGACAATTTTGTGAGTATTTGTACTGAATTAACTAATTTTGTACTGAGTTAACTCTTTTTTACACTGTGTTTACAAAGAAGCAGTACTGCTCTCAACAAATCAGAATCGAGTAATTTTGTTCTGACGAAATTTTCGTACATGTGCAGTAGTACACAAAGCCAAGATTCCCTTACTACTATAAATGCTCATCTTCCCCTTCTCATCTTGACCCAACTTTGATGGTTTTTTCTTGCAGAAAAATAATGTTAATGTCTAGTTTGGGTTTTTATTTTGAACTGACTTCATTTTGAAAACACCTCTGATAGTATTTCTAAAACTCAGACAATGTTTTTAAACTTGGCTTACACAAATAGCAAGCAGAAACGAAAAGATTTTGTAACGCGCAGAAACAGATCTCATCAAAAAAATGAAAATGGTGCAAAGCCAGACTCAGATTAACCAATGAAAGTGAAAGAGCAACGAGCCTTTAACCATGAGCAACGTGCAAGACCAACTCATCTGGCCTTCAATTAAATTTTCAAGTAAAACTGTGTTAAGTAAAACTTCTCCAGATAAATTAACTGAGTTGGAAACCATCTGGATTTAACAAATAGATTCCATGTTTTTGTGCGTCTGTTCAGTAATAGATCATAGATGACGTAAAACTGTGGTAAGAACAAAAAAGTGGCACACGAGGCGATAGCCCACAGCCACAGTTTGACGTCCTCTGTGATCTATTACTGAACAGACGCACAAAAACATGGAATCTGTTATGAAATGGGTTGTTGTACATAGCGGTAGCTGGATAATGATATTAGATTTCGTGAGACAAAAGGAAAAGAGAAAACTAATAACATGAAATCTATTTGTTTTATATAATGAAAAATATTAAAAATTTTGTTATGGTGACGTCAATCGTGCGTCTGTCCTCTAATAGATCATAGGCGAGAACCAATCAAAATGTGAGAATAACTTAGATTATATAATAATTAATAGACTATAATTGATAGACTAGGTACCAGTGAGCCAGATGGTCTTAATAGACTAGATCCATTTTGTGCACTTCATGCCGGAATTACGTAATTCAATATATCATATATAAACACATCGGGTCACAGACCCAGCTGGCCAGTGGAACAAGTGAGATGAGTGTATTTGCATATGTCAAAATTGGTTACTTGTATCGCTGTTACATAATATTTATATTGCTACACTGAAAAGGCCCGCTAAGATCGAAAGGCCTATGTAGACAAATAAAATCGTTCGTAGCTGTATGGGGTTTAGAAATTTGTTCCTATTAGTAAATTTAACTTTCAGATCGAATTAAATATACCATACTCTGCTGCTTTGGGTCTGTAACTCGAAACACACAGTGTTTTGTTTGGTCTACAAGAAACGTAAAAGGATAATTTTATGTATTTCCGCTGTGTTGTGTTTTAGAAAAAGATACTTTATTCCACTGGTTCCAATCAACCAGCTTTACAACTGAGTACCAGCTTCTGCTGGGGGCTAACCTGCGATGGATTCGTGTCCCGTCCAGGGGGAGTCAACATATCGACATCCGTTCAACAATACAGAAATCGGAGATAAGAACTGTCTCCAATGGGCCACTAGGTTTATAGATTTAAATTTTCAGTTCCATACAAATTGAGTGACCCTATCCTGCTTTTACCGAAACTAATATCTTAGTTTCTTGGCCTTAAGAAGTTTCTTATCAACCAAGAAATTTCACTTTTGTCTGCCCCTTTTTTCAGTCTCATGGTGATATTGGCAGCAGTATTTTAAAAATGTAAACACTGAATATTAAAGATGTGTTGTTTTAAACCGTTTTGAATTTTCCAGTGCCATATTAAAACAAAAGGCAAACGGCAAGTTGTCTAAAACCTAAATCTAAATATTTGATAAACCACACAAGAATGCGTTTTAATATTGTTTAGATTCCCAACGTTATCGGTGAAAACAAAACAATTCTTTTTACTCAAAATATTGATGCATAGCCTAGGTCACATCACTGATGCATTCAAAACATGAGATTTTAATTAGTCACGAGAATCGAAAGCTTATCATCTAAAGCTTTAACTATATGGTTTATCATTTAAAACAACTTTTTACCTGCAGAGATAAAACATTCAATGTCCAAAAAGCAGTACTGAATCGGAAAATTTTGAAGTTTCTTAAGACATAACCACTTCTATTGTTTGTGTCGGTCTTCATGCGGATAGTATAAAACAAAACAGGTTTATTTTTAACTTGTCACAGACAGAATTACTTGCGGTTTCTTTTAGTTAATTCACACAAAAAATGCACAACAAATATCTAAATTGGGGAGACAACCGAATGACATTGAGACAAATCTCTTATTACCTACAGGATGACCAAAACGTATTATATTTTTAAAATGTAAAGTCATTTTTTCACAATGTTTTTTAAAAGTTTCTTCACGTGACATCCATCATTCATTAAATTTACAAGATGGAAGGACAAACAAATTTGCCGACACCGAGGCGTGCATGCTAATCCTTAAATTTTCAAATTTTGTTGGTGCAAATTGAAGGTCAAAGCTCAAAAATTCCGTGTACTTAGTTCACTTCTTTAATTTCATTTGGCTGTTTAAACTGATAATCCTTTAAATACCCACCATGACCAAAAGTGAAGAGTTAAGAGTTGATGAGTTTACCGTGGAACAATACAAGGCTGTCAATTCATCCAGTTGAGAAGCCAATTGATTGTGACAGCTTTACTGTTTTTAAGATATTTCAATAAAGACAAAAAAATTTCCTACTGCATAATTTTACATGGTATTTCTTCATTACTTAGCACATCAGATATGGTTGTTTTAGTGCTATTAATTAGTATTTCTATATTTTTAATACGAATTATTCACCCTATCCTTTTGTACAATATCTGTCAGTCTGATCCAAGGCGCGAATATTTAGTGCTACCAATTTATTTTGAGAGACATTTCATCAGTTCGTTCTTGTTTTTTTTTCTATATTCGTATCAAAGATCTGACATTATTGGTTTAAAATAAATTTTAAAAACACCAGATAATATTAGTATATTTCAAGAAATGAAAATTGCTGAATTTTGACGAATAATGATATTGCTTAGTTCAACTGATCTGATACTCATTCGTGCAGAGAAAAGTCTGAAAAATTAAGATATCCACGCGAAGTATTTTAAAAGTTATTTTTAAAAAGAAAAACAAAACGCAGTGTAACTTAAGTAAACAAAACGCTATGAACAAAGTTTCTGGTCTTTCCTAGACCGGGAAAAGGTCGACTTGAGTGCCCGAGAGGCAAGACAGGAATATAATAAAATTAATATTGACGTTTATAAGTGCTTCCTGTTTTGTGAGAATTTGACAAGGTTTGAATTTTTCAACCTATTTAAAAGTTCCAACTGGAATTAGCTTTGGCACTGACCACTGCAGGTTATGGTTCAATATTTTTAGCCAGTGCAAATAGTTGCCAACATAAGTTTTCAGTTTCTTGTATGAAACAAAACAAAACATCAAGCCAGTCAATTTTTTTAGTTCTGAAAAATCGAGCAGTAGGCTAGACAAAACAGCACTTAGCACTAGCTGAACAAACATAAAAAAAGATTGCGATTGGATCAATGACGTATTTTTTAGTGTCAGGTCGATGTGTTTTGATTTAGGGTTAGATAAATTATGCCGGCATTACTTCGAGCATAATACTACGGTGCGAGCATCGAGCATAATCTCGGTACAATACTCAATAGTCATGTTTGGGAGAAAAAAAGCTGATAAAATTATCCTGCTAATAAAAACATCAAAATTATGTGTTTTTAAAAAAACGTCTTGTCAATTGTTGGCTGAACCGAACTGAAGTGCTCGCTCGCTCTTGTTGCTTCTTATGAGAGCATTCTTATTTCCAAAAGGTTGTCGTTATTTAAAAGGAGGGCATTAAATAATATGTTAGCTCCTATTTTGTATTTTTTTGTGCAAAATTCAACCAGTTTCATTGAGCATTATGCTAGGGCACGAGCATAATTTCGAACATAATGTTATGATTTTAGAATGACGTTCAAAAGCATAAACAATAAGGCTCAAATTTTTTATCATAATTTATCTAACCCTACCACGTATCTATCAAAGTTTTAGCCTGCTTGGGTTTGAAACTTTGATATACTCAAGAAAAAGTCGGGCCACGTGTACTGAAAAGCGAATTTCATGATCGATAACCAAACATAAAAATGTTAATTCATAAGTCTCGGTAGTTTTGCTTTTAAAAATCCATCTGTATAAATACACCTGAATTCTGCCTCTCTCGATAAACAGTGCCGGTTGTTAACCTAATATAAACTTCTGGCATTTTCCAAAATATTGACTAATGCTTTTGTTAATTCGTGAGTGCACTGAAAATTTTCTACTACCCAGCACACAACTTACTGTCGCGAAGAGCCTGTCCAGAAGTCGGCTGCCATAGCAGCTTGTCACCCAGTCAAAACAGTTCGCTTGGTATCTTCCCACTTTTGCCGAATTCGACCAGCTAGTCGAATCCATGAACACACCGTTGTCATTCGCTGAACATCACGTTTCATACAACTTGATAAAACCCCTTAAGCCGTTAACTCTTTCTCTAGGAGACAGTGAGATCTAGAACTTAAGAATGCTGTTCTTCTAGATGCTTCAATGTCGTAGGCTTTTTTCGCAACAAGATATTGGCCCGTTGAAAGGTTGTACTTTAGCCGAATGGCGATTCTTTCGCTGCCATGGAAAATACGACCCAGAGGCACGGCATATTTTTTCACTTTTGGGGATACGGTCGGTCGGTTTTCAAACTGTAAGCATTCGTGTATTCGCTTGTCAACCGCCTTCAAGTGAAATGTATGCAAAGATGTAAATCCAGGCAACTCGTTAATGAATTCAAAAATACAGGTCAATGGCTGTGTCGATTTGACAGCGAGCCAAACTGAAAAAAAACGTCTGGTCAACTAGATTCAATTATTGAACGGCGACATCAATAAATTGATCTGGGATTAACGGCAATGTATAACGTTTTACTCGCAATATTAACGATTTCTTGGGTTTTGACGTTGGGAAAAGCAATAAAACCCCGACTTTTTCACAGCAATTACGAGTAATTTAAAATTGATGAACGTTCGCTATGGTTTAAATATCCTCTGCTGGCTTCATTTCCAAACCGAGCCTCTAAGAGTAACACAGAAATAAGCGAAAATATGGTTTCACACAGTTCTGTTCACAACATCGACATGGATGGAAAATAGGAACATCATCGAAGCGACGCTAATGCGCTATCGCCTGGACATCAAAACCAAGAACACAATGGCGTGAAGTTGTTATAAATTAACAACAAAAGAAGCAGATGGCTAAAAAAAATTAAGTGAATAAATTTACATGAAAAGCAACCTGGACTAAATGAAAACATATCGTTTGTCTTACAGAAGATGTGAATGAAATGACATAAAGAAGATCGGAAAAAAGTAAGAATGAGATTCGTGTTTTAACAGTTTGCTTTTCTCTCCAGAGTGTGAATGTTGGTTTTCTATTGTGTGTTTTTGAAAAGGGCTTGACTCTGGTTTTAACGGATACAACTCGAAGACTCTTGATGGCCCGCAGCGTAAACATCGCCTGAACGCCTACATACTGTTCGGTCGTTTTCTTTCATGTAAACTCCAGCGAAACTCGTGAAGGGCACTTGAATTTAAAACTAAGCTGTATTGATACAGACAAATAAAACGAAATATTAGTGTGTCATGAGTAACGACAGGCGAAATACGTGAATTTCTTGAGTATTCCTTCCGCTTGATTCCGTATTTCGCAACAAGCTTTGAAAACAAAATTTTGTTTTGAATTGAGCATCCATGAATAGCGTCTTTGAGAAAATAAGAGACTCCAAAACTCGCCACAGTGTTGTTACACTGACATAAATATCAATTACCGTGAAATTGCTATTATTGTTGAATTCAGCACAACTACAAGCTATAAGTAGTGATCGAAGCAAGTGATAGGATTCTGGCACAAGCAACCTATCAAAATTTGAAACTAGACATGCAAATCACGATTATCAACCAGTAAATTAGTTATTCCTTCTAGAAATTTCCACAGTTTAGCGATAAAACAGGCTTACTTACCATATGTTCCATTCGATCGCCTATTAAAAGAAGAAACCAATATAATGCCAGCCGCGTAGTGGGTTCCAGGTGCAACCCACTAGTTAAATTCGTGCACGCTTAAAACTGTGTGTTATTTAATGGAAAAGTTCTCCAGCGTGAATTGTTGAAAAACATCGGTTTGCGATGTCAGCTGGGAGTCTCTAAACTGAAAAGGCCTTCTGATTATGGCGTCATTGTCTGAAATAAAGCGTTGATGAAACAGCCAATGATTGTGTGATAAGCAGCGAAAAATGACAACTGTTTTTGTTAGTTGATGCGTGCACAAAAAAAGAATTTGAATAAATTGCGGAAGCAACAGATTGTCATGCGATAAAGTGCTTTATTTTTTTGAAACCAAAGTATTCAGTGATCAGGAAGAAGAGTAATAATTTACAACGCTTTAGGTTTCTATGTAAACGAGTTTTCGTTTTTCTTTCTCGAAGTAATTCAAGAAGGTTTTTTTCTGCATTGAAAGCCTCAAATCAAAACAGACCAAAAATTAATTTAATAAGAGCACGTGTCCAGACCCGCTATGAAAGTAGATTAATTTTCTTTCATAAAGCAGCGATTGAGCTGCCAGTTTCTTAAGAGATTTATTCACGATAACATCATTTTAAATATTTGGATACAAGTAGCTTTGTATTTCACAACTGCAATGACTAAGAACTAAATATTTGTTTTGGCGCGATCGGATGACTGTGGCTATGGAGGTTAATTTTAATCAAAAATATAAGACAAACAGCAGTAATATAAAACAAATTCGTGAAAAGATTCGTTTTTGAACTTGACGTTTCGTATGTTTCAACATACATTTGCAAAAGTATAAACCGTTAAAATTTAAAAATATGACCAAAACGAAAAAGTGAGAGAATGGGTCCGAAAAAAAAAACCAATATAAAACTAGCAAAGTGACAGTTTATCACTCGACATATTTACATTAAGAGATGGTTTAAGTTTTTGTATCAATGTTTCTTTAATTTTGCAAGGAGGTTAATTTTATTCTACTGGGCGAAATAAGCGAGAAAATTTAAGGGATATTGTTTAGTTTTCTCAAAGGGAAAAAGAAATGCACGATTCTAGTCAAAATTCAAACAATCGTTGTAAAAATAAAAATTCAAAAAATCGTTGTAAAAGTTTTCTTTTCTCAGTTAGATTCAAGCTAAAGCTGCGAGGACGATAGTTTGAATACAGCGCTTGCTGTATATGCTGTTACAAACGAAACAAAAGACGAAAAGTAACAATTACAAGGGCGTTGAGACGCCCATTCTGAGAGGGTAAATTTTATGAAACTACAGGTTATGTATTCAAATCTCGACAAACCTGTTACAAATCAAAAGAATCACGTTGGGTTTTGAAAGGGTTCATATAACATTATTTTAATGCAATAATGAAACGCAATTATCACTCTGCGTGAAACAAAATATATAGAAATGCATTCAAACCTGAGTGAGCGACCGCCCAGTGTTTTGGTTTTGTTATAACTTCAAAGAAACAAAAAATTAATAATGAAATACCAAAATTCTAAAATATTTTTGATCAAGGATCAGGTAT
>JAOCNB020518938.1:0-22880 GCA_026546465.2 Palythoa caribaeorum
TTCGCTTGTTCATGACCAAAACTTTTTATCTCAGTGAAGTATTCGACATAGAATGTGAGTACAAGGATAGCTCTTTAAGGCAGTATTAATGGTTTTTGGTGAAAGATTATGGTAAGCCGGAAGGAAGGATGACAAGAAGTCCCTTGATCCGCCATATTGGCTCCCTTTCGAAGCCGACCGAAACCGGCTATGTTCATAACTGCCAAAATAAAATTTATCAGAACTTTAAAACATTCATTTCCTAGTTAGTACCCCAAAGGAAGACTCCATTCAAAATTTCAGTCAAATCGATGAGGTACCGTGGCCGCGACCCTTTAATATTACTCGAATCTTACACTGAGTATGACTCTTAATTTTCTGAATGAATATAAATATTCTGACAAACCATAGTTCCACAAGCACTAAAGATACGCTGAATATTTGGTACTATTAATTTCATCCTTTTTCTCCGGCACTCTCAGCTGAATTGTTTTCAGTTTAAATTGACATGCGAGTGAGTCTATACGCTACAACAATGAATCACTTGAAAAGACGATGTTATCGAGTTGTCGCTGGAGTTATTTAACCACGAAGCTCAGAAAAATCGTAAGTTTCCAACAATAGCCTAGCAAAAACCGGAGACAAACCGAAGATTGGATAGATTGTATTTCCTCTTACCTAGAGACGGACTATTAGATTTTTGAGGGGATAGGGGAGGGGTTGCTCAAGACTCTGTAGAAATTTTTTTCTAGCTTGCTCTAATTTTTTCTTTGTGGTTTACTTGTGCACGATATCTTTTAATTGTTTCACATCCGGCAGGCTGTGCTCAAAGATTTTTTTGGTATTTGCACAACCTTGATCCCATCCCCTCCTTCTTAAAAATCTAATGGTCTGCCCTTACTTATTTATTCATTCACTTACTAATCTCACTAACTTACGCATTTACACGAGCGATGACATATTGGCTTACTGCCTGGTAACCAGGCAGTAGCCACAAAAACACTTCTGATTTTCTAAATTGAAACACCTTGTGGGTTAAAAATCTGAATGATTTCCCCCTCCAACTCCCCCTCTCTCTCACTTCTTTATACATCTATAAATGCAAAGCTTTTATACCCTTTTTGTAAATGAAGACATTTTTGCTTAATCCAGTTTGGTCCAATAGAAACAATAAATGTACATTTGAGTTTGCGTATCTCGTAAAATATCTAATGTCGTTCTAAATGGCAAAAATATACGTCAAAAAGGGGTCAACAAATCTTCCCGTTTATTCTCCGTTTCGTTTCCGAGTTCAAAACTTAATCGGAACAATTTGACGATTACTTTCCTATCGAGTGTTTGGTATGATAGATTTAGAAATTCAGAAGTTGACGTTCTTACAATGGACTTGACAACAGTAGGCCACTGTGTTTAATCAGTGCCGAGCAAACACATTGACATGCATTCTTGCTTGGCAAGCACTTGATAAGGAAATTGAAATGAAATCCTCTAAAACCAAAAAGACATTTGATTTATTGTGATGATGTTAGTTTATCCAGTGCCACTGAGATCGAAATCGCCAGTTTTCGCAAAAGTCAAAAATCTTATTCGTTTTTTTCTAGATGTCTTGTTTTAAAAATACGCGGCAATCAGTAGCTTAGAAAAAGAAATAATATATATAGGTCCACTGACTTTAGCTGTAAAATGAGATTCTATATGTACTAAAAAAACAGTTATTTTATTTTTATTGACAATATACAGCCTTATATTAGTAACAGTCTCGCTACAAAAGCTCAAAAATCAGCTACAATGTTGAGATTTTACTATATAGACAGTAAACTCCGAACTTTCTCAAAGCTCGCTTGACTAAATGTCTTCGAAGACTTTAAAACCTTGTCCAATTTCTGAACGCTTGTCGACGGCGCTGCTTTGAATTTATTTTTATTATTGCTTGATTTGCTTCTTTTGTACATTACAATTTATTCTCAGTTTCTTATATTGAAACTGATAATTTTAAGGATATATATTATCGAGTTCTTAATCAGTTCTTTTGGCTTCTATCTGACAGCTGATGGCCAGCCTGTTTGTTTAGTTTTTCAGTTTTTTCAATATATATACCTGACCTATCGAGAAATCTGTCAAAATATCTGTCAATTTGTACTTTTAAAAAATGTTACTTCTAGCTCAAAAACGAAAAAGACAACTGAGAAAAAAAAATGAGTTACTTTGAAATTTTCTCACTAAAACCACTTGGAATAAACAGTTCTTTTGAGATGGTAAAGATTATTTGCAAAATTTTGTTAAGAATTTTTTTTTTCAATACATTACAATACATTTATTTCGCATTTCGACCACTACTTGTTGATGTGTATCTCATGGGAGCGATAAAATTGTGCTTAATCGATCTAAACTATAGTTATTCTAGTAACAGTGAAGTACAAAATAGCAGTCTCCAAATATAAGTCTATAAAGATAAACTGAAAAAATTATTTGACATTCTGACAATTTTAAATTTTAGAGATTTTAAAACACTGTGAAATTTCGGACGCACATTTTCTAACATTCTGTGTGGTCTCCCTCAATTGTTGGCAGTGCGTTATTAATAGGAGTCACTTTCTGAAATTTCCAAACTTTTATCGATGCAAGTTTAGTTTCAAACATCTGCTTCGCTTCGTTTCAGTGGCATAAAATTAGCATTTTGTTTTTAATCGTTCTTGCTCAACGAAATCAACTTGTTAGTCAAACGCTTTTTGAAAAAAAGCTCTTCGCGTGCATGTTGGGAAAATGGAAGAAAATCTTTTATATACATTGCATTGAAGCAGAGTTCATGGTCCAATTCAGCCTAAATTAAAAGCACGTTTTCAAGACAGCGTCTTTAAAAATGCGCGTGTACATTTAAGGAATGGGATAATTGTACAATCTATAGAGTAAAATACAATCGACAAGCTTGTAATTGTGGTTATTTGAAGGAAAGATTTTAATTTCAAACGGGAAATATTAACGTAACTGCTGGTTTGTACGGTAGTCTTAAAATGATATTTCGCTTCATATAATACATCCGTTTTAATTTCCTTGTCACCATGCTCAGGTGAAGAGCCCAGTCAGTTCGTAATTACAGTAGCACGTGTACATATTTACGATTTAAATATTAAATTTACCAGATGCTACCGGCAAAACCGCTTCATTTTTCAGTGGTGTGAATTGTAATTTACATTAAAAAAATCAGTATGTTTCTGTCCACTACAATTTATTGCTATGTTACTTGATACAGTCTCTAGTTCTGTTAGAAGTATATAACTAGAAACGTGGTGCAGATAAGTGCAATCTCTCCATATTTGTTTGTTAGCGACTTTTCAATTTTGCACACTGGTCATTTTTTTGAAGAAACTTCTCACTCTACTGCTAAGTTTTATATAATTTCGCTTACGCTTTTAAAACCATGCTACTAACTGGCGGCAGGCTTTGATTCATAAATTTCAAATAGCAAGAACAACAGAAAAACTATATTTTTACTCAAACAATTTAAACGACCAATAATTCTGTCAAAATGTTGAAAGGAAAATGTTTATACTCATAAAGGATTTGTGTACAAATTTGACCAAGGAGTACAAACAAACGTTGAATTCCCCCGCTGTTATGAATAATAAACTGCTATTATCCTTTAAGGGAATTGTTTTGGCTTTTTTTTAGTTGCTTTGGGATAAGAACCATTCTACATTTCGTCAGTTTGATAACTCATATCTCGCCATCTTCCTGGTTTGAAGTGTGGGTCCAAAAGATAAGTGCTGTGGGACCATTTCCAGATGCTTTGTAAGGAATTCTCCATTTATTTTCACAACTGAAGTGTGATCTTTCATAAATTCTCAATTTCTGACGGAGATAGTTTAATCAATTTTGACATATTATTAAGTTCTTACGCTTCGTTGCAACCCCCAATGGCGAAAGAGCGGATGTTTAACATGGTTTAAAGAAAGCATTTCGCATTCCGGATAGATGTAATTCAGTAAATACCACATGTCATTGAACGCACCTGTTCATCAAGGTAATTGCTTGCAAATCAGACCGACGCACTATATATCAGGCTCAACACGGTGAAGGCGTGGACACACATAGCAGAAGACACAGCCAAGAGGTAAAGTTCTTTCTGTCACAAAATTGTAAGTTACATGTTTAAGTTGCTTTCGTTTTCGTATTTCCTCAGTGTTCTCAGCAGTTCGCAATCGATAAAAATGTTTCCCTGGTAAACTCAAAATGATCTCCGAAAACGCCAAAGACTGCTTCAAGAGCGAAACTGAATGAAGTAACAAGAATACTCTAACGAACAAAGTTTCCATTTCAATGTCTACCCAAAGAACGAGAAAACGTCTGAGAATTGTTTTTGTTATTGTTATACTTTATATAAACTTTTAAACGGGTTATGATAGGAAACTTAAACTTAAACTCAAATTCAGTTGAATATTCTCAGACGGTAATTTAAACATTTTATCGATTTATTACGGCAACCAGCAAATCTCGTTTCATTAATCTTCTTACTGTTAATGAATTTCTTTTAGACTTTATTTAAAATAAAAATAACGCTTGAAATCCGACGTTTCGGAACCACCATGGTTCCATTATCAAGGAGTTACGAAATACTTGGTGAAAAATTCAGTTCTTAAACTTGTGGCAACAATAGACTTTAACATTTTTTATCTTAATAGAATACAGATAACACGAGTTTAGTATATGTAGTGCACTATTAATCATTATTTCGTGGAACAACAATATATAAAAGTCTGGAAAATTTCTTACAAATTTCTTCTTTGTCAGAAAATAAACTTATTGCTTTTTGCGGCGATTAAAAAAATACACGTTTATCAATCACTCTTGTGACGAATATCATCAAAGACGTTTTTCAGAAAAGACGAAAAAGTTCTAATTATAACTCTGGAGATCCATTGTTTTATTTTTTTCAATTTGGGGTGTAGCTAATGTTGAAAAATCAGCTTTCTGCGTGAAACTGTTTAATTGACAACTGCAATTTTTAAGAGACAATTGTAGATGAATCAAACTCCATTCACGCCTTGAGACTAATAATTGTGCTCGCTCGTAGAAAGGCTCCCTCTGGTAAATTAATTATTATTCTTTACATTCTTATAAAGTCGTTGCAATTTGATCAAAAGACAAAGGCCAAAATTGGGTTTCTCGAAGGATATTTTTTGTATGTAGATGTCAGATTTAATACTATTTTTAATATTATCTTTACTAACGTCAATTCTCTTGGCAAGCTGTTGTCAATCAGTATTAACCGTTTTAAAGGAAACGTGTACAGTGTGAACATTCGGTTCATCTGATAAACTTAAAAACTGAACTGATTTTATTTGGTAATTTTAGCTGTGTTTATTGTTCTCTGAATGGCCTCAGAATTCTCTCAATAAAACTCGCAAATACATTTTGTCAAGGCAAAAATGTCTGTAGTGGAATTAAATTCTCAAAACTCCTTTTTGTTAAAATAAAGTAAAACTGAGATTTTTAGTTGGATATCATATAATCGTATAGATGAAACTCGGATTAGATGCATTATGAATCTTTCAGGTTCAGTGAGAAGAACACCAAATTCGTTAGGCACTGGGAATCGCGAGTTGTAATTATCCGTATTTGCTTCCTTTGATTTTTCAAATCGAAACGTCAATAGAGTTATAAATATTTAACTAACAAAGGCATTGTCAAATTATTCAATAGTAAGAAATATGTGTAAACGTGTAAACATAAAATTGATGGCAGTGAAAAAAAGCTTTATTTGAAGTGTTCGATTATTTTTTTGTAAGACTTGTTCTTTTTATGAATCCATTGTTAATGAGTTTGAGCGCCAGCGGTTGTACGATATTTACAAATATTGTTACAACCATTTTTGTTCATTCAGTTTTTGCATTTGCTATACGTATTATTGTAAAAATCAAAATTAAGAAACAAAAGTGAAACCGTCAACTTTCAGTGATATCTGAAACAATCTTCCGTATCTGTTAGAATCTAGTGACATGTGACGTCGCACTTGACTCATTGCACCATCATTTTCAAGGAGATTGCAAAGAAGCAGCGCGAGTTGTGACAGAAAGTTTTAAAATTTCACCAATTGAGTAACTGTTTTTCTTGAATAAACCATAATAATTTTGTTCTTGATTTATATTTTTCTGAAACTTCCTAATCCCGTTGTTATTTCTTGAAAGGGAGCGAATTTGACTTAAAACAACTGAAGTAGAGTTTTTTCAAAGTCAGTTTTCAAAGGAATTCTTCCAAATAATGTAAATTACACCAAATTTTCGTTCTGTGTTTTAAGATGCCTGTTTGAACTGCTTAAAAGCAATAATATAAAGACAAAACTTTTGTTTCACGACAATGGTTTACCTAATTTTAACACGGCTTGGCCATCAACTCTCATTTTGTAGGAAAAGGAAGAATTGTTTGCTAGATAGAAGTTTAAGAGTAATTTATATTGAAACGAATACTACCTGCTTGTCCATAGAACAAGATTAAGGAGGCAAGAAAAATAATTCTTCAGTGTTAGGGTCAGTTTTTATTAGAAAACAACTGAATGAACCAGCATTTCAATGAATCAAGTAACTGTGCAGTGGATTTTGTACTGCTCTTGGTTTGTTAATAAAATCAAATTTATCGGCAAAATAAATGTACCTAACACATCGCGTTTGTCTCCGTTGCTGTAAAATAAAAGACGTGAGACTTGCTTTATTTTGTTGAACGTGATAGATAAATTATTTGGAACATCAAGAAATACATTCAGTGGCCTTATCATGAAACATTTAAAGACACCATGTGTCTACCCCAAAGAAGCCAGGGTAAATTCACGTCAGTTGAAAAAATAATCTAATCAGGCTATTCGAAACTAAGGAACATTGTTTATTAGCAAAATTTTTTGACTCCATAAGCGTTAAACCTTTCGAGCTGTCACTTCTGCTTAGTCCAGTAAAAATGTGAAGATCCATATTTTCTGACATAATCTTATTCGCCTAAAACCTAGACGGCAATGTTTAAACTATAAATTTTACAAGTAAATTTGTCGCAATGAAAAATGTTCTCAATTCTATAATATGCCA
Source organism: Palythoa caribaeorum (assembly GCA_026546465.2). Classification (NCBI taxonomy): domain Eukaryota; kingdom Metazoa; phylum Cnidaria; class Anthozoa; order Zoantharia; family Sphenopidae; genus Palythoa; species Palythoa caribaeorum. Next base: position 7,050 of record JAOCNB020518938.1, read on the forward strand.
CCTCCAACAACTGTCCTGCCACCCGGTTTGCAGGCATAGCTACGCCTAAAGTAAAAATATTACGACTGAAATTAGTGTTTCTATCTTGAGATTACAACATTAAATTAAGAGAATTTTTTTCTCGTGTTTAAGTTTTCAATTAGCTGAGCAACGGGGTCATTATTTGTAAACAGAAGAACAAGTAAGAAAAATTTGAATTGGTTGATATAGAAGATTTCATATTGATTATCTCCTTTAGCTTAGGTTCACATATTCAATATGTTTTCAAAATCTGTTTCCGATATAAAGCCATTTTGGTTCTTCGGTTTGTCAACACGTGAAATATAGTGATTTAATAGTTCCGATAGCACTGCCAAACGAGAGTTTCTCGTCAAACAAAACTTTAATTGCTTTTTCGGGATGAATTGATCAGTTCGAGATTTCCTTCGTTAAAAAAGCAGTTCGGCCCTTTAACGATCGCTAATAAGACGACGAAACAACAAGAAACTCTGTGATTTTAGCTTTATACTGTTAAAGTAGTTTTGATTATAATTGTTAACAATGAAGTTTACTGCAAGTGGTTGCTCAGGTTTTATTTTAAAACTAATAAAATTAATAAAACATAAAATATTTTTGATTATCTCTAGACTTTACGGTCATCTTATTAAGGTTACATTATCTTAAAAATTACTTAAAGCTAAAAGTTACCGAGTTAGCGATATAGGTTCAATTATCGAAAAAAAAAAAAATTATTGTACACTTTGTAGTATTTTTTATAAGAAAAGTGGATTCACAAAGTTTAAACTTTAACGGTATTGTCTTTGAGAGCTAAGAGGTGAAAGAAATATTTTAAACATTGCGTTAATCCGTTCAACATTTCAAGCGAAAAAAAATTGAAATTTTAATCTTAATTAGACCTCAAAAGCAAAATATTAATTGTACATGCTATGATCATTAGTTTGTACTTGAAAGAACGTGTAAGCTACAATAAAAATCAGTGTCCGATCATAAATTTAGAAATTCCACGTAGTTTTTCATTTAATAAAGTCGCAGGTGGCGTAACAATGATTTTTTTCAGTGCAGTTAACAAAATTTACGAAATTATCATTTATATAGTAAATTACCGCAAAAAGAAAAAAAAAGAACAAAAGCTATTTAAACAGAATGCCTTACAAACATAAGAGCTAACACGATCCGAATACTTCTGATTAGTTTCTAAATATTAGTTGCCCCAATTGGGTATTTTGGCGGCAAAGATCGCAATAAAATTTCTTACATATTACCGCCTAAATCAAAGCCACGCACCGCACTTGGTGCGCAAATAAAATTTACCAATAATTGATATTTGAATAACAAAAAAAGCTGCAGTACTGAGTAGTTTTAATAGTGATGCATCAACAACTATAATTAACTTATTGGCTTCTTGGCAGTTCAAAGGAAAACTAGTCTGGGGAAGCTTTTTTGAAAATAATTGTATTGATGACATTCACCAAATTAAAAGTAAGTTAATTTAGTCAAAAAGTTGTAACGGAAAACCGGTAAAGTCTCAAAGAATGCCGCTTCTTCTATTTAAGAGAATACGCGTGTTCACTTTCTGTTTTAAGTTTTATTCACACTAAATGTTAAGTTACCTACGTAAAAGTTCTTAAAAGTTTACGTCAAGTAAGACTTTATTTTTCCCGGTTCAAACTCTAGGATAGGAAAATACCTCAGAACAGACTTAGATATACTAAACGAACGTGCTTCGCACGAATATGTACCTCGTGTCTTACGTGTGATTGACAGCGGGTAAACGTAATAGCTTCTTTTAGTTTTTTTTTTTTCAATTTTTTTCAGTTTTACTAAGGTATAGTGAAAAGCTAACTGTATGTCATTAAACTACTAATACCTACTGGGACATCGAAAATCAGCAAACAATGGCTAATTGGGATAAAACAAGAATTACCGTTTTCTTCATTATCATTTCAACAACATTTAACGTTAACATTAAACAACGTTTATGTGATAAAAAGATTATCATATATATGTCTTTCGGCTTTTTTAGGTTTTATCGCTTGTTTAATGCTTTTTTTATTTTTTATTTACTGATGGAAGATTTTGCACCTGTTCTAACAATAAGCTTTTATCATTACTGTTGTAATAGGCTGTAGCCGTGGGTTGCTTTGACTATAACAGCCAAAAAAAAGGCAAAACAGTTCTTCCTGTGATATAAAAATAAATTCGGCTGCTTTAGATGCTGCTCTTTTGATTGCAAAGTTTTGAGATTAAACAATCTAATTAGGTCAGGACAACAATAGATTATTTCGGACAAATGTTAGCCAGTTGTAACTGCAGCTGAATGGCAAAGCATCTATTCCCACGAAGTCGGCATTACTAACTTCTACAGTCATTATAACTTCTATAGTCATTGCCAAGCATAGACAACCAATAAAAATCGGCTTGGCTATATTACGAATCTTTAAAATTAGGTTATCAAGCAATTAGCTGTTAAGTTATTATGTATACGCTTCAATGCTTTTGAATTGGTAGGAAAAGTGACAAATACAAGGAACTAGCAATTAAAATGTATCTCGTAAAACTATTATGACACACGAGTCTAGAACATTTCCATTAGAATATAAGCCAAAATTCTCTGAGAGATAACATTTAATTGATGGAGCTAGATCTTTCATTTATAGTGAAAATTTAACTGAGAAGTGTAAACGAAAATGCAATAATTTTACTTTACTGCACTTAGTAATTATGACTATTCGCTTGACGCCTTAGCGTAGAGTGATTCATATCAGTATAAATTCACTTGAATTTCAAATTTCCAATCCACGACTTTAAATAGATTGAATATTGTAGCCTCTTTCGAGTTCAGTATCTGGCAAACACTGAAGGTACAAAACAGTCCTTCAGTAGAATATTGCCAGAAAATATTTTAAAATTTGGTGAGGTAATTCTTGATTTCTTTTTTTTGGCAGGATACCGCATTTTAGCCCTTTGCTTAAAAGGTATTTTCACAAATTAAAGTCAACAAGGTAAGTCGGCAACTATATTTTTCTGAACATTGTAAAAGGTAATAAATCAACCACTTTTCTTTCATGATTCACAATTTAATGTTTTACAGTTCTAGTCTTAACCGAACGATCTGTTATAGTTAATTTTTACTTTCCTACAGATCGTATCAAATTTTACAGGTTTTGAAGTCGGATCTAAAATCTTTCAGCTTGGCCATCAGTTTTCCTCTCTTCCAGTGGTCGATTTTGATCGTTGGTGAACTTTAAAGTGCTTTGCATCGGTGTAACTTTAAGTTTATTTAACTAGGACTAGGAAGGAATTTTCAAATAGAAAACATCTCCAGGTCTTTGTTTGACATATGTCGTTCACAAGATAAGTGGACTGGGCTCAGCTCAGTTATGTTTACGGGGGAGTCAGGTTGGCGTAGCGATCATCACTCGCACCCCCCCCCCCCCTTCCCCCCCACCTCTATATGACCGGGGATCGACTCATGAGATCTTAACCTGGTGTGAGATTGGTCGACTCTCAAAGTGTTAAATATTAATCTTAAATAAGACTTTCCTTTACCCTGTGTCCATATTAGTAGCTCACATTTGATCCGTCATTTAGCTCATGCCAAGCGATTCGTTTTGACCATTTCCATAATTGGAACTTCCCGCGCACCGCCATCTTGAAATGTGACATAATAGTACCAGGTTCCACTCTTGATTCAAATAATAGCAATGAACGAGTGGGAGCCTGGTACTGCAATCGTATTACGTCACATTTCAAAATGGCCGCACGCGGGAAATTCAAACTATTGACATGATCAAAGTAAAACGCTTGACTTGAGCTATATACAGAGAATTATCAGATGTGAGCGGCTGGTATGGACACAAGATAAAGAAGTCTTATTTAACATTAATATCGTGGGACGGCCGAGGATCCGTCACAGGTTAACCCTACCAGAATCTCGTACTCATTTTACCGACCTCTTACGGATGGAAGGCTGGGTCAAGAAATCTAACATCAATGTTCAACCCTCGGATGAAGCGGTATTTAAACCCGGTGCCTTGTGGTTGGAAAGCAAATATCTTACTACTGCGCCAACCACGGGGCCGAACGAACCTTTTGGTACTTTAACTGCGTATAAAAGGTTTTAGGCTGTAGTTGGTTCCTAAAAGATATATTTTGGGTCAATCGCTAAACATTCCACCCAAATAACTACTTCTCTTTTTTGTTACAGATGAACATTTCTACAGTGATGACGGTTGTGGTATTTGCCGCTGTACTTCTTTTCCAACAAACTCAAAGCAAACCCGCTGACGCAGCTTGTGCTCAAAAATGCAAAAACCAGGCCCGAATAACGTTCTACGGACAATGCGTGATGAAGCAAAATCGTTGTTTTAGTATAGAAACATGTAATATTTGCAGTAGAGAACTACTACAAAATTGTTTTATTTCCAAATGTTTTCGGCGTCGGTAATTATCCATTTTAGTGCTTCAACCGATAACAAAGTACGTGGAAGACTTTGGGTTCATGCTTTAATAAGTAACAACATTTTTCTAAAGCATTGTCCCAACTAGTTAATGTTGTTCATTTGGACAGTTTTCTACGAAAACCAGTCTTCTTGACAAATATAGTTATGCAACCTCCGGGAATGGCATTAAAGACTCAACGACAGAAAATTATTTATTTTGTTGCTGTTCGAGATTAGACACTGGTGTAAATTTCTGTAACAATCTGAAAAATATATTGAGAAAAGAGATTAAAAGTTAAAAACTGGATATAAAAAGGGTGCGTGTCTTTGAATCGAATTTATATTTCGTACAAGCTGGCTTTTTTTGATTGGTCAAATATGTTTTAATTTGTTTAAAGAATAAAGATCTAGAAGAAAAAAAATAACATTGCAATAAGCTAGCTTTGCTTTGTTCAACGCCTCCAACTTCAAGAATTCACTTTCATTTTAATTACAGCTCCCACCCCACGCCCTCTCAAAACCGTACAGGGTAGCAACCTAGAATCATTTTGATTAGCAGAATTTTTAATTAGAATTTTATCATTTTCCATTCATTATTTTTAATTCTTTTCAGTATCGATATTTTAGTATTTAGTACCAAGGGTTCTCATTTGCCGCTTGGCTTCTTATTTGTAACATTTCGAAAAATGGACTAAGGGTATACAACTCCCACTAAAATAACGTGATTAAAACAATCAATGAGGTAAAATTTCAAGTAAAAGCTTTCAATCCTTTTCAGTATTTAAGTTCTTCCGTTACGAAATCGATTTACTGTGGACACAAATACGCAACAGCAGCTCTACAGCAGTAGAGCAGATTGTTAAATAATCTCCATCCCTTTCAAATTATTACATTCTGAATGACTAAAAAGACATCCTATCGAAAATTTGAATAAATAAAATCGAACATATACGATCAGTGTCTACAGTAAATCGATTTCGTAACGGAAGAACTTTAAATACTGAAAAGGATTGAAAACTTTTACTTGAAATTTTACCTCATTGCTTTAGTCACTTTAGTTTTATAATGTTTTAGTTCGGTTAGGTTATTATTTTGACTTGCTATATTGTGTCAACCCCAGGCGATTTATCGATCTCTAAATTCTTCTTAAATAACTCAAACAAAATAATATAACTAGTAATGAGAAATAGGGTTTGATCAAGTGGAATAATTTGTGGAAGTTGAAAACCCAAATTCTCTCAGACTACTTATATAAAATGTATATGGAGCTAAGTTGGGAGAATTTACCAACACATCATGTAGTGGAGCTTAAAGGATTAACGCGCCAAAACGTCATCAGATTTTAAAGCTTTTACAACTATCATGACATTTCTTGCGTTCAATTTTAGCATAAACTTAACAATAGTCATGGAATTTGGAAACTATTGTTTTAATATCACCAAAGCTTTAAACTCTATAAGCTCCCACGAGTCGCGCTTGAGGATAGAAAATCGGGGCGAAAAAAACGAATTTCATTTGGAATCGCTGCCTAAACCTTTTCTACAAAGAGCAGAAATAAAGTTTCCTTGCCTCTGTTGTACGATTGTTTGTTCTCAGCGTGTTTGATGTCGTCTTTATTCACGAGATTTTCGTATCATTACAAACCAGTGAGTCCACAATTAAGTGAAACTAAAACAATTCATTGAAAATATCAACGTAACCTTTAATCTCTTCACTCATTTGATGTATTCTTCTGGTTGTTTTTCGCCTTTATGACTTAAAAAAAGTCTTAAACAACGACCTCATTTTTCTCGAGGTGCTTCTGCTCTGATTCTGAATTAAAAACTTCAAAATCAGTTTCCTAAGATCGAATAATTTGTAAAATTGAAGCCATGTTTGAAGCCCGGCAGGTTTAATTGTTTAAAAAAATGACGGGAAACGTGCGTCGCGTTCTTTGTTTGTGGCTGAACATTCTTTCGTGTCTTTTTCATTTAGGCTGGTTTCCATAAAACCGTAACGAATTGCGCACACTTGGAGGAAACTGCCACGCGTGCATTTGAGAATACTGCCACGCGACGGAAATATCTCAACGTTCGCGGAGGGATTTTGCTCTTTTTCTCGCCTCGCGTGGCGAAGCACGGATTATCTTTATTTTTGATTTTTTTTTTCTCGAGTGGCGAAAATTGCAACGTCTGCGGACGTCGTGAGAAATTTCCTCAACTGATTTAAAAAACCCGACCAATCAAATTCCCTGAACTAGTCACATGATTGTGTGCTCAAGCAGCAGCAACAACAACAACAAAGATGGCGATGTTGTGCCAGTCAACTTCTGGCAGCAAATTTTCTGTTGTTGCACTTCTTTTGTTGCAATTTTCGCCATTACAAGGCTCCACACAGGTTAAAAATTTTAGTATTATTTGGCTAGTGAGAGTAAAAATTTACTAGCCAGTCATAGCAATTTAGTAGCCATAATTATATTGTTGAAACATCTTTTCTGCACAACTATTAATTCAACATGAAAAAATATATTTCTAAAATTTAACAGTGAAATGATGTCCAGTCGTCGACAACTTTTTACCTACAACAAAACTAAAAGAGCAAATCTAAACATGAAAAACTGTAGAATATTCACTTTGAAATCACGCACCATCCATGGGAATCGATCGAGAGCAAAACGCTGACGGAATCTGTGACGAATCTAACCTTATTGAGCAACTAGTCATATATTTTTACCGACAAATAAAAATATCAGAACTTTATTATACACTAGCCAACAGGCAAGTACTTTGACTCCGTTACTCGCCAGCGGAAAATTTTACTGGCATTTGCGAGTGATTTACTTGTTATGTGGAGCCCTGCATTAGTGGTAAAAATATCAAATACAACAGATAATCGGCGATTTGCCACGCGAGGCGAGAAAAAGAGCAAAATCCCTCCGCAAACGTTGAGATATTTGCCTAGCGTGCCAGTGTTCTCAAAGGCACGCGTGGCAGTTTCCTCTAAGTGTGCCACGGCCTTAACGAACCGCGCCAACAGTGTTGGGACGTGCTGCCGGTTCACATCGCCGGTGGATCCCAGACAGTGCTGGGACAATGTCTTGCTCATGCTCCGTATTCTTTTGGCCTTTATCCAAAAATATTTTCGTAAACATCGCCGCGTTTGATAAAAGGTGACCATTTGCTTTTAATCAAATGCGGCGATGTTCATGAATTTTTGGATAAAGGTCAAATGAGTATGAAGCATGACCAAGTCATTGTCCCAGCACTGTGTGGGGTCACCAGCGACGTACCAGTGGCACGTCCAAGCAATGTGTGGGGTCACCGTCGACGCACCCGTGGCACGTCCCAGCACTGTGTGGGGTCACCGGCAACGCACCCGTGGCACGTCCCAGCACTGTCTGGGGTCACCGGCCACACACCAGTGGCATGTCCCAGCACTGTGTGGGGTCACCGGCGACGGACCAGTGGCACGTCCCAGCACTGTGTGGGGTCACCAGCAACGCAACGATGACAGGTCCCAGCACTGTGTGGGGTCACCGGCAACGCACAGATGACAGGTCCCAGCACTGTGTGGGGTCACTACCAACGCACCGATGGCACGTCCCAGCACTGTGTGGGGTCACCGCCGACGCACCGGTGGCACGTCCCAGCACTGTGTGGGGTCACCGCCGACGCACCAGTGGCACTCCCAGCACTGTGCGGGGTCACCGGCGACGCACCAGTAGCACGTTCCAGCACTGTGCGGGGTCACCGGCAACGCACCAGTGGCACGTCCCAGCACTGCGTGGGGTCACTGGCGAAGCACCAGTGGCACGTCCCAGCACTGTGCGGGGTCACCGGCGAAGCACCAGTGGCACGTCCCAGCACTGTGTGCGGTCACCGGCGAAGCACCAGTGGCACGTCCCAGCACTGCCGGCGGTTCGTTACGGTTATACAGAAACCAGCCTTTACCGCATCTGAAACAAAGAATTTACTTTCCAAGAGAATCAGGATGGTAATCGGAAAACATTAAGCAAAAGACCATTATTTCTCTAACCGAACACACAACACAATCATTTTTCGAACAACAAATTACGCTGCAGATATGTCATTTAAATCTACTTAGTATGACTGTTACAAAAACGAAGACTAATTTTCCGCTATTTGTGAATGAATTTTCATGATTTCGAAAATAGGATATTTTAGCCCATATATACAAAGTCTTATAATCAGTCGGTTGTTCTTTGGTCTTTTTACAGCAAGGTAGCTTGGGCTGCCTCTGGTGCCCAATTGAATAAATTCTGACAAATCAATCCGGATCTAAATCTAATGAATTGAATACTGTATAGTAGGTACATATGAAACTCCCACATGGGATATGTAATCGATAAAACTGATCCGGCACAAACAAAAAAAAAGATAGTAATTGATATTAAATAAAAATTCTGCTGATGGACTTTTATCGAATTCCGATGATAAGCTAGTCGAATACATCGATTGAAACTGAGCGTTATCGACTTTACTGATTATTAGAAAAATCAATAAGTTGGAACTGGTAAATAGGCCAGTCTGACTTACTGTTTGTACGGAACAGAACAGTTTCAATTTTTGTTTAATGGAGTACAAAGATCTCCTAGATCAAGTTTACGAAGTTTAGATTCTAAGACTAAAGTTTGAACAGTTACTGCATGCACGTTGTACGGACAGCGAGAATTCTGTGTTGGTGGGGCTATAGTTTCACTACTCAAGAACTGAAGTGAACACAAGTTGCACTAACATATTAATTAGTGGGGATGATGTTCCTTCAGCGACTGTGCTCAGCCGATTTGAAATCAGAAACCCAAATCCGCTTTCTCTTTTTTCTTTTATTAAGAAGGCAAACCTTGAGGGTGAAACCGCCTGAAGATTAAGAAAAAAAAATCTTAAACTCATTAATAATTCATGTCTTTTTTAGCCAACCAAAAATCGCCATTGTGGTCAGGTGGATGAGTTTAGAAACACAATAAAACACTAGTTCTAAAAACACACGTGTTTCAACTGCTTTCAAACACATGTCTAAAATGTTTCTTAATCTGCATATTTATGACCAACAGATCTAGAGCAACGGGCGGCGTGAACAAAATAGCCTTTAATAACAATTTTTAGAACAAAAAGTAAATTAATATTTATTCAAGTTACTATTTCAATAAAACTATTAAACAAAGCTGCACCTTTTGTCAAAGATGAACCGCCGAGTTTTTCAGCAAGGTAACTACAAATATCACAGACACAGCTTTTTGTAATAAGACTTCTTCTTTCTCGTTCGTTTTTGCGAACAAGTGCAGTAACAAAGCACCAAATGTACAACCAAAACTAAAAAAAAATTAAAGATTCTCGCTTCATGGTTATAATTTCTTTGGTTATCGTTTCATGGACTATTAATGAATTTGATATTGAAATCAAAAACTTCGTTTCTGATATTTATTAACACAAGAAATTACGAAATATATATTCAGTTAGTATGTCGTGTCAAGAAAAATTAAACAAAACTTATGCGCACATCTCAAAAGTAAATATAAAGGGATTTTAGGCAATTTTAAAGCCTATACGGAAAACACAGTTGATAGGAACGAAATAAGAACAGTTTGAGCCCTGGAGCTGGCAAAAAATGAAAACAATGAGCCTGGGTAAAACTACAATGGTTCTTAATAAAAAAATGCACAACTTTAAAAATTCTACTATAAATAAAAACAGACACTGCCAATTTGTGTCAATGTAATTCGTAAGAAAAATAGTTCATGAGATACGAAACACGACTTCATCTCTGAATATTCATTTACACTAGTTACAGTTTCTAAAATATAACATTATAATATAATATAACTAGGTTTTCAGTTTTTTTTTCTATATCTACTGTCATCGCTATCTAAAATATATTTATAATCCTTTTAAAACTAACAATTATTTTAATCCATAAAGTATATGCATGTGATTTTAATCGGCTGAATGACGACCACATTTACCAAAACATACCATGGGAATCAACACTTTCCGGCCGAGTTGGCCCGTTGAAATCCAGTACCACTTACGAGCAGCTGAAATATATTGGTGTTTTAGTTTGACATTCTAAAAATTATCAATTCATTGAACTGATATACCTGTCGGTTCTCATAATTCAGATGATTTATTGAATATTTTAAGACAAGAACAGCCACGTTTTGTGACTTTATAAAAACGCAGTTAAATATATCTTTCTTTCATTCTCATCTGTACTTTTGTACAACTGTTCGAATGTTAATAACAATAATAATAATAATAATAATAATAATAATAATAATAATAATAATAATAATAATAATTTAATATTTATAACGCGCAAAATCGTGATATTGCAAATAATACTAACATAACCCGACCAAACTCGCTCACATAATTTCCTTAAACTATCGAATCCTAGATTATACAGTATGTACAGGAGATTGATATCCGACGTACATTACAGTACATTTAAACTTTTACAGATCTTTAAACCTGTTTGAAAGTTGTCTAGTAGAACATGTTTAATTTTTTCGCGTTCATACATGTACGCGCACATGCCTTTAAATACGTTTAAATCTCGTTTAATCTAACTACCTCGAGAGGTAGTTTAAAACGTATCTATTAAGAAAAGATGGCGGCGAGCGAAAGAAAAAAGAATACGTGAAGTACGTGAGGAAACGAAAAAAATCGTGTTGCTCTTGGAGAAGAGGGGACTGAGGAAAACATCCAAGAAAGACTTGAAGAATGTATAACAGAAAACCTTATATGGGTAAAAAGTTTGGAAACAGCTTGGAACCTGCAAGACACCCATACACACTATTAAACCCGTATAGGTTTTGTGTGCCAATGTGAATGGGACAGGACAGTCAACTAAACCTGTTTACTTAAACCCAGTTTTATTAAACACACGGTGTACATGAATGTAAACACGTTTCTCTGGTGTGAACAAGCAATTGAGCCGTTATATCATTTTGGCCTTGATGTGCTTCTGTATGACGATCAAATTCCTATGTGGGATATGTAATCGATAAAATCAATTAAAAGGATATCAAACAAACAAATATATCTGTTACGCCGTGGTTAGCGCTGTGCCGGGCAATATCTCTGTCTTTCAGCCAAAAGGTCCTGGGATCAAACCTCGGCTCTACCGAGTGTTGATCGCTTGAATGTCTTCAGTTTTTTTCAGCCAAAGTTGAGTCAGGTTTCTATTTTTACGAGGTCGGTGAAATGAATACCAGCTTCTGCTGGGGGCTAACCTGCATGCGATGGATTAGTACCCCGTCCAGGGGGAGTCAAACACTCTCATCCGCTTAACACTATACAAAAACCAGTGATTAGCTTAAATTATTTGTTAACGGTTCTATTCCACCGGCTATAGACCAGAAGTTCTTTAAACCAGCGCAAAACACTAAAGGACAAAACATGTTGTGAAGTTTAGCGGACACAAACCTTCTAAAAGCAAGATAGAAACAAAAAATGGCCGCCAAATACAACTGCATTTTGAACAGTTTAAGAATGTATAAAGTATATATGAATATATTCTGATGTAAATAAATATAAAGATAAAGATAAAGTTCTGTTTTTCTTTGCTATTCCTCTACTGTTATTTTTTCATAACGATGAACAGGCGGCGGAACTGATGATCTTTATCATTGCTATCAGTAATGTGGAAATGTTTATGGAAGATTTTAAATAAGAAACTATTGTTATGTCAATTATTTTCGCTGATCGGATTCGATTCTTTTTCTAAATATCAATTTATATATGTTTTGTGTGCTTGTCCAGAATTTAAACGCGTACACTTGACAGAAATCGTAGACATTTTGTAGTTCACAGCTATAGATTGCTGTCGTCAACACGAGCCTTTAATGCTACCCCGGACGTTAAGAAAACCAAAAGCGCCGTATTTTGTTGCTTTTTTTTTCGTTTTTCTAAGTGACATGTTTGTAGAATGCTGATTTCAATTATAGATATGTTTTAAATCTTTTTCAGTCTGACACAAAGTTGCTCGTATGGTTAGTCACTAATTACTGAAAAAATTTAAGAATAGACTCAACATCTGCTGCATCTACTGTCATTCATGGCTGCGGATTCAGCTCTAGTATTAATCTTTTAAATCGCTGATATCTGGGTAGCCTGGCCTACATTTTTGACAATAATAAGATTGTCTAAAACAATTATCTGTCAAGTTTTTTAAACATGCTTTGACAACTGCCGAACACTGAGTTTTGAGCGAGATTATCGACTTAAGTTTTAAACGAGTTTACCGACTTAACAGATTGAGTTTAAGATTGAATATTTTAGCCGGCATGATTTTTTTTGCAAGACAGTAATTAAAAAGCTGCTAAAAATACTTAAAATTGAGGATTAAAAAGCACACGTCTCCATGCTATAAAAATCACTTTTATATTCTCACACCTATCTGAATGTCTCTCGCTTTGCCATCTGGACCGAAATTTGATTTCCCAGAATATCGATTCGCTGTATATAAATAATTTAGGTCGTATTCCGGACACGTTCGCCAAAAAATACTAAAAAATACGACTTAAACGAAAAATTCCAAATGCTGCCTAGCCCTATTGATAAATCAAAATTCAAACAGAGGATGACCACAAAAATTGTGTTCTTAATCTTAAACAAAAAATATCTTTAATTCAGATATAACGGCGTAAAAACAAAAGCATTTTTGTCAGCGCAATCTGTCTGGACGATCGAAATGTGCGTCATGCTTCAAATAAAACTGCAAATAAAGTCAAATCTCTCCCCTGTTGTATCGGGGTTTCGTGTTTTAGACGACCATCAGTAATTTTTTACAGCCACACAAAAGTTCAACAATTTCTGTTTTTATTTTCAAATGCTAATACTATTTTAAGTCTTTGTTAAGCGATTGATGTATAACAGTTTGTGTCACAGAGAAATATCCAGTTTTTTATTGTACATTTGTTAGCGTCAAGTTGCCACGTGGTGAATACGAAGCAATTCGGTATTTCGAATCTTGTTTGCTAAGATGGTATTGCATGGACTTTGTAATTGATTGGACTTGCCCCCAAAGTTTTATGTCTGAAAACATAAGAATGATGCCCACGTTCAAAACTGTATAAAAACTGTGTGCCGCTCAATTATTAGTCGTAACACCTCGCTTGCGGTTTATATTGTCATGCAAACCAACTTTAAATCATTTAAACAAGGAATCAAGTAATGTAAACAGAGCATGAATTTATGTAAAAAAATTCTTAAAAACTTTCGTGGGCGAGAAAACCGATACTTTAATTTGTTTCACGCAAACGGTCTCTCAAGGTGATCATTAGGTTTTTTCTTTTTTTTTTCAGATGCAACTGAGTCACACCCATGTTTTAGAAATGTTTTGTTATGGTCATCTTGAATTTGAATCACGTGATACACCAGTTGATTGTTTTAAATGTATAAAAACAGCCGGTTAACATTCACAAATATTCTTCACTTCAGGTTGACAAAAGCCATCCAAGGCAAACACGAACAGTGAGTAAGATTCTCTTTTTGTTGACTATTTACTTTGATACCATTACTGTTTACGTTTGTTAATCAAACAAATCTCTTAGTTGTAACTGTTATATTTCACCCTGGGGTTGTTGAAAAAAACAAGTTTCGCAAGAATTTCGATTCTTTGTTTCTCCTAAAACGCCTAAATAGAAAAGATACAGGCTACTTCGCATACTATTTTCAAAATATACAGTACTTCTAACATATAACGATTATTCAGTGAAAAGGAAAACTATAATATTAATAAAGTATTAAAATGTTATTTTTAGCGCTCAAAATATAAAGACTGAGTTTGTGTCTTTTCAGAGTTGCTTCCAATTAAAGCATTAAAACTTTCAATATTTACAATCCGCCACTCAAAATGATCAATTTTGTATTTGGAATTCAAAAAGCTCGGATGTTAATTATTGGCTTTATCCCATCAATTGGAGTATGATCAAAAATGCAAGTGCCTATAGAACCTCAATGCACTTTGCGTTTTTTGCGGACAAAATGTAACTTCAAAGCGCAAAAATTATTACTCTTGGATTAAAAGCCCGAACTGTGCTATGCATTATAAAATACTATGACATGAAATTTAAACCGTCATAACTTTTTAATGTCTCCTATTTTTATAATACAGCTACTGCCTTCAACTGACCAACAAATAGGCGTTTCGGTTTTTCAATTTAAGATGAAAGTTCATGATTTTTAAGGCCTTGCTTTTGAAGTATCCTTAAAATTTAAGTTTAGAATTCAACAAAAAACGCCTATGACAGAAAAACCGTTATCGAGCACATCTCCGAATCTATACTGATAACGTTTCGGTTTGTCGGAATTTTTGTTCAAACGCGAGATGCCGAGCTAGAGTTTTTAAAATTCACAGTTTAGTTAACAAATTAGTGCGTGGTTTTCGTTGGTGGGTTTCTCGGCTTCTTTCAGTTTTTGCCCTGAAATTCTCTTTGTTAGTTTATTTGTCTGTTTGTTCTGCGCGCATATTCTTAATGGGATAAAAGGAAGTCTTCAGTTTGTTTCACGAAATCGTTATTCAAATTATAGAATTGACGTCTGGCATTACTTAAACGTTTCGATCTCACACTGACAAGAATTATTAAATATTAATTTTTTCAAATCTTTTTATTTCAAATCTTTGCCGTCGGCGTTATGGCTACAATTCAACAACTTATTACCAGATTTGATGTTTGGATACCGATGCGCCGCCAATAAGCTATTTGACAAAAGTCTGAATCTTTAACCCTTAACGACTTGTTCATATCAAATTGATTCTTTCAAATACGTTGAACATCGTGTTTTCTCAGTATCACTAAACAACAAGGTAGATTTACGCGAGTTTTGACATGTTCCTGTCAACATCTGCCTCTCAATACCGTATTTGCGGAACCAAAACACACGTACATAATAAATAAATAAACAAATACTTTGTTTCAATAAATATTTTATTTCAATAAATAAATGCTTTATTTAACGTAAATTGCAAGAGAAGTCAAGTGACTACCCGCTCTTTCGAGCCGGCTCAGATCTTAACGTGAAAGTCGATTTTGTAAAAGTAGGAAAACCAGAGTACCCGGAGAAAAACCCTCGCCCTCGGAGTCAAATTGAGAGTCGACAAATCTCATCCCACACGCGGATCCCAGATTTAATCCCGGATCGTAGAGGTGGGAGGCGCGAAAATAGATCGCTACACCAACTTGACTCCGTCAATATGGCAGAATGTTACACGCTTTTTTTAAGAATAACTTTATAAGAACAACGAGGCTCAAATTGGCCAAAATTTAAGAACAATTTAAGAACAAGCTGAGGCTGAGGCTTGATAACTAGGAAAATTGACTAAAATTTAGCGATACAGCATAAAACATAAAAAGATTCACTGTAAAGACTGCTCAACAAACAATGAA
>JAOCNB020518939.1:0-14527 GCA_026546465.2 Palythoa caribaeorum
ATTCATTAGTCAAATTCATGCATTCATGACAATTGTTAGCCTTCCAGCTGGAAGTCAGTATGCTCAAGATGGAATGGTTATTAACTTTCCAGTTGATATTTGTGAGTTAAATAAAACACTTCCTACAAATTCTGATCTTAATATAATAGCAATTGAAAATACAAAATCTAATAGTTTGTCATCAAATCAGAATAATCAAGAGCACAAAATATGTCTAGAAAAAATTGTTTCAAGAAAAAGAATCCAAAATAGCCTGGTTTGGCTGACAAAAAACAACAAATTATATCATGATGTATCTATAAGTAATGTAGAACAATCTCAGCACATGTATGAATCATCTAGTCCAACAAGTAATGTCAGCATGTTTGAATCTGCATTCCACAATAGCATAAGTTTTACACCTAATAGTTATGTAACACCAGAAGTACCACTCAATAGATATGTTAGTGGAAATGATAGTATTCCTGTTATAAATCTACCAAAAGTCAAATCACAACCAATCAATCTTTTTAATCATCAGAAAGCAGAGGAAATGTGTTTTCCTTGGTTGTTTCCTAATGGAGAAAATGGATTAAAACAAGAAAGAGAAGTAAAGCTGTCTGTGTTATCATATTTTCAAAACAGAATCATGTCTGTAGATAGTAGATGGCGTAAAGATATATCATATCTCTTTTGGGCTGTCAATGTGTTTGAACAACATAAGCTCCAAGAGCAGATTTCCATTGCTGTGAGAATGAGACTGCCAAATTCAAACATTAACTCGACTAGTTCATTAACATTAGATGATCTCAAAACCATGAGTAACAATCCTGTTATAAATGAAAATTCATATTCTTTTCTCAAAGTTATTCGTGGAACAGCACCTTATTGGAAAAATATATTATTTGATCTTCTAGCAAAGTTTAGAACTTTAGGACCCCCCACATGGTTTCTCACATTAAGTGCGGATGACCATCACTGGGAAGGTCTTATCAATTTTCTCAAACTTGATTATTTGAATGAAGATATCTCACACATGTCAAACATTGATCTTGTACGATCTAATCCTGTCCTTGTTGCACAATACTTTGTCCATAGATGGAAAGCATTTTTTAAATTTGTGTTAAAGTCAAAATTAAACCCCCTTGGTGAAATCCTGGACCACTTTGTCAGAGTTGAATTCCAAGTTAGAGGAAGTCCTCACTTGCATATATTTTTGTGGATTAAAGGAGCGCCTGATTTAAAAACAGCTAAAGGACAAAAACTGTTACCTGAATTTTTAGATAGATATGTAAGTACATGTATACCTCCTGAAAATGAAAATGAACTTAAAGATTTAGTTACACAACTTCAAATTCATAAGCACACAAATACTTGTCAAAAGAAATCAAGAGTTTGTCGTTTCAAATTTCCAAGAAAACCTTGTAATGCAACTACACTCAAGCCTTATGTTAATCCACAAACTACAGCTAATTTTTACGAAACAAAAAGAGAAAGTTCTGATATTTGGGTCAATGCTTATAATCCAGCTGTCTTGAAATTTTGGCAAGCCAATATGGATATTCAGTTTGTTGGTTGCAGTTATGGTATTGCATCTTATGTATGCTCATATGTTTGTAAAGCTGAACCAATGCGTCTCCGTCAGTCAATACAAGATATTTTATGTCAAATAAAACAAGGTAACTTTACATTTCGTCAACAACTGAGCAAAATTGGATCAAAATTTTTAAGTCAGCGTGAGCTTAGTGCACAAGAAGCTGCTTTTAGAATAACTGGCTTGCCTTTAGTATATTCATCTAGAACCACAATTACTCTTAACTGCAGACCTCCAGATAAAAGATTCAAGGTTTTAAAAAGTAAAAAAGAGCTCTCTGAACTACCACCAGATAGTCATGACATATTTGTGAACAATATTGTTGACTATTATTCAAAAAGACCAAAAGATCCATTATTTCAAACAATGTGTCTTGCAAGATTTGCAACCTGTTACAATGCAGTCCAAAGTAACAAAGTATCAAAAAAGTCCTTTCATTTTCAAGCAGGAGACAAAATATTTAAGGAACGAACTAAACCAGTGTGTCTTAAAGTACAATACATGACTCCAGAAAGTGATGGTGATAATTATTACTATAAACTGTTATTTCTGTATTTACCATGGTATGATGAAAATTGTTTACTAAAACCATACAAAAGTGCTGCAGAAGCTTTCATAAACAAACAGAAGAGTTTTGATCCAGAGTATAAAGAGTATGGAGATTTTACAGATGATATTGCTAGAGTTGTTCAACAGTTAAGAATAGTTTTGTCAGAAAACACAGACACTCTCATAGACACTATATTATCAAATACTACACACTTAAATGAATCAAACAAATCTGAGTCAACATATGATAAGGAGGATTGGCAGACTATCATTTCTAAAAACAATATAGACTCGGAAACAATTATTCCTTCTGAAATTGTAGAACAGCAAAGCCAGCCAAATTGTGACAATCATTTGTGGAAAGTGCTCTCAATGTATACCATGACTGACTCTGAATTTGGCAGTGCATTAGAACAGTTAAGTAAAGATCAAAGGAAGATTTTTGATATTATTTCAAATTATACAAAACAACAGCTATTCTGCCCTAATAAAGGTGAAGCAAAATCAGCCCCTTACCACATTTTTATCACTGGTGGTGCAGGAACAGGAAAATCAAGACTGTTATCTGTAATTTATGAATATCTCTTAAGAAGTACAAACTCGGAACTACCAACAGTCATAAAAACTGCTCCAACAGGAGTAGCAGCATATAATATACATGGTATGACACTTCACAAAGCATTTAGATTACCTGTTGATCATAAATATCAACAAGAATACATTCCTCTAAATGGCGAATCATTGCAGGAATTAAGAACACTATTCAGACATGTAAACACTATCATAATAGATGAAATAAGTATGGTCAGTTATAGAATTTTTAAGCAAATACACTTAAGGTTATCAGAAATTAAGCTCAGTAATGGAGAAGTTCCATTTGCAGGCATGAATGTTATTGCAGTTGGTGACTTCTTCCAGTTGAAACCAGTCTGTGCACCTTTTATTTTTTATCCAACACCCAATAATCTTATTCATCTTTGGAATGATAATTTTACTACCATGATACTTCACTCAAACCAAAGGCAATCCAAGGACAACGCTTATGCAAAACTTTTGAATAATGTAAGGCTTGGAAATCCATCATCTGATAATATTCAAAAATTATTAGGACGAGTGAATGTTCATTTGTTTGATAACAGCTTTGATACTGCTTTAAGACTATTTCCAACAAACAAGCAATGTGATGACTACAATAATGAGATGACTATTAAATTGCAAACTGAAACAGGTTACACTGCACATCAAATTAAAGCATCTAATACTCTCTTAAACAAGCAAGCCCTACAAGATAATGATCATATTCATGATATTTATTCACTTATTGACCCTGATGACACCAAATCATCAGGACTATCTGACATTCTAACATTGGCAGTAGGATCTAGAGTTATGCTTATTAGAAACATTAATGTGTTACAAGGTCTTACAAATGGTGCACTTGGAACAATAACACAATTTCACTGGGAAAAAGAGAAACATTGTGATGGAGAATTACCATTGTCAATAACAGTAAAATTTGATCACACTTCTTGTACCAATCAAACATTTGACATTTTCCCAATTTCAGTAAAATATTTTGGCAAATATAACACAATATGGGAAAGAACACAACTACCATTAAGACCATCATGGGCAACAACTATACATAAGTCACAAGGCCTTACACTTCAAAGATGTGTAATAGATTTAAGCAACAAAATATTTCAGCCTGGAATGGCATATGTTGCATTGAGCAGAGTAACATCTCTATCAGGAATTTCTCTTACCAAATTAGAGCCAAATAAAATATTTGCTTCCAAAAGTGTTATTGATTACTATGAAACTATACAAAACTCTTCTCAGGATACATAATTACTGAGTGCTTTGTCTGTGTTACATTTAACAGACTGTCAAAGAAATGCCAAGACAAATGTAAGTTTATTATTTTTACATTGTTATATTGCGGCCCTATGCCCCACTGAGGGATATAAGGACTGAGAGAGAGAGAGAGAGAGAGAGAGAGAGAGAGAGAGATAATATATATATTGACGTAAATGATGCACCAAAAAATTATCTATGCAAAAAAAATTGAGTGGTTATGTTGTTACCAAATCCATTTTTTTCTCAACAATGCATCAAATTTTTCCTGTTTTTTTTTTCGCCTAATTATTTGGGATAATTGGGATAATTTTTGCAAGAAAACTGGGATTCCTTTGGAAAAAATATTGGATTTGGTAAACATTACCCAATTTTTCCCCATTTTTGGAAATTTTTATTATGATGTTCTGATCCCTCCCACATCTTGTTTGCTCTTATAGCAAAAGCACCATCTTCAAAGTCCACTTGTGAATCTACACCAAATAAGAAGCATTCTCTTGGTTCCAGAGGTACTGTTTCCATAGTAAATACACAAATCAATGTTCTAAGGAGAACCACTCACTTTATATGCAAGAACCCTCAAATATCAGCAAAATTTTGTACATAGGTGATATCATATCAAATAGTGTATAATTACATATACTAAAGTCAATTTTAGTAGCATTTCCTCAAGAAATCATTAAATGCATTGTCAAAAGGACAGCACAGGTTACATACAGCACAATCAGAGAATTATCCATTCATCTTCTTGTACCTTAATTATAACACTGTGAATTCATCTGCAATCATAAAAGCTCACCAAGCACACATTTTGGATTTATTAGTTGGTCTACTGGTACGTTACTAACTAATATTATGTTGTATTTTTTTTTATTTTTTACTTTATTCCAGTTAAAAAAACTCCTGCCAAATCCCCTAGGAGGCCTCCAGCAGAAACATCCACTCTCCGAGGTGAACACAATATACTTGTACTACTCTTCCCCGTAGACCATTACACCCCAAGTTTTTTTAACCTGCGGGCGGCTAAGATATACCATATGACAATTTTTACGAGCAGAAGTACAGTATGCCATCAAAATCTCATCATGTGGTACAAAAAAAAACGTTAAAAAAATGTGGGGTGTAACAGTCTACTAGGAAGAGTAGCAGTTGAAATCATACAAGTGAGATACTATCATTTTAAAACTCTTTTACCCTGATACACATCTACATAATACACATCATTTACATTATATTCTCTCCTTATACTTAACAGTAAGATTATCTACATGTACATACAATGTACATCACACAATTAACACCATATTATCATTTTCCTAAAGGACACCAAACAATACCAAAATGTACCAGTACTCAGTGTGGTGAAAATTTTGACAATGATCAAACTCAGTTTTGTACCTGGTATTTTTAATTTTGATAGCCATCAACTATCATTCATAGGAGTAATGGTCTAAAATCAACAATCACAGGACCTTTGTAGATATATTGAATATATTATCACAACGAGGGCGTATCCAGCTTTTTGAAGAGGGGGTGTGTTTTTTGATGTTCTATGTTGAGAAGGATTGTTAAGAAACATTAAGTATTTAAGAAAATGTTTTCATCATCACTGGATCTGCCACACTGCATAAATAGATCTGAATGACATATTATCATACTAATAAACAAATATAGCTGTTTACAGTCATTGTAATCTTATCGCCTTTCAGACAAGGAAAAAAATATTGATTCCCCAAATCCAAAGAACCAAGATCCTAATATCAAAACAACTGGCACTGCTAAAGGTACATGTAAACAAATTATGTGAGGCAATCCTTAAAGTTACTCAATTCCCATTTGTCCGATGTTTTTAAAATCAATGTACTAAAACATTTATTATAATTGTAAATGATTTGAAACATTTTAGTTTTTTTAAGATTAAGTCTTAAAACATATGATCATCTTTCTTTTCAAGGGAAACAAACAACATCTCCATCAACATCAATGTCACAATCCAAGCGCAAAAATACTGCTGTTGAAGGTATCTTAAATGTGTTATATTAATATGTAATATTTTCTACACCAAGTTAAACTGGATGTCCCCTCAGTCAAATTATTTAGGGTTTGTGCATAATCTGGATTATATCAAAACTGATCACCCAATCTATCCAATATTACCTTACCACCCACATACCATTACCTTCAGTTTAACTTTCAAGCTGATTATCTACCAATAACCATATCACCATTTTCCTTACAATGCTGATTTTTCACTGGTTCTTAATTCTACTTGCTTGGAATCTAATTATCATGATTATTTTGCCACAGGTGAAAAGTCTCCTGCTACACCTACCAAAATGCAACGTTACCCCGATACCGATTCAGAAACATTATATTTAAAAGGTGAGCAATAACATTGTGAAATAAACTAATCCACTGTTATTGATGTAGACACTAGTACCAAAATAGTTAACATTCCATGTTTAAGAATGATAGCATGCAATTGCTAAGGATGTGGAAAGGTGCTAATTTGGCATTGTTTCAACTGATAAAATTAATGTGAAAATAGCAATACGAAGCAGTATTGATATTATTCCTCAATCAATACTGTTAAATAAATTGAGGATGACATCGAGACCACCATAACACAAAACAGATCACAGAAATGCAGATCAATTGTGCAGAATGTTCTGCACAGTGGAGTAGTCCCATCTGACAATTATCATACATAAACTTCATATTATATCCATCTCCATGTTAATTGAATATTTATTTTCTTAATTAATTTCAGACATAACAGATGAAGTAAAAACCGCATCTTTTGATTTGCTAGTAACAAACAAGGAACTTAGAGAAATACCAAACAACTCTCGGTTACTTCAAGCAGATGTCACAGATGGTCATTCATGGTGCAGACTAATAGCTTGGGGCCCTGTAGCAACATTCTTCTACAACAAGATTTTTGTTGGGACAACATACAAGTGTATGAATTTATCCATCAGAAAAACACCTTCACACTACACCAAGCAAGATTACAAGCCCTATGACTTGACACTAACATCTGGAGCACAAATAGAAATCAGTCCAATGTCAATCAAAGAACCAAACACAACATTCCTTGCAATTGCAGATCTGACAAAGTACATCAACAAACGAGTTAACACATTTGGTGTCATCATTGATTATGACAAAGATGTAACACCCACTGTTACTTCTAAAGGAGGTTCAGTTTCAAGACGATCACTGGAAATAGGTGACTACCAGAACAAGATCAAAGTGACATTATGGGCTAATACTGCAGAATCAATGATTCCTAAAATTGGTTCTGCTGTCTACATAAAGAATTCCCTTGTGAAGTTATATGGCTCAGAACTATCAATATCATGTGACAAAATTCAGTATGCAGACGAAAACGATTCTGAAGCCAAAGAACTTATTGAATGGCATACACATCCACAACCACTAGCACCTTTGATTGCAGCCAGACGTCGTCTCAGTTATGAATCACACACCACAGTGCAACTTGAAGATCTTCATGATCTAAATATTGACGCCACTGTCAAAGTACAAGCCAGCATTGAAAACATCCACTATGAAGACTACAATGCATGTGACCACTGTAAAACCGAAGTTATCACTATGGATGGAGAGTACTTTTGCCCTAAATGTACAAAAACTGTTCATATCACCCAAAGATGCATATTTACCTTGGAACTAGCCTCCTTTGAAGATGATGTATTACTCTTCCATGACAACAGTCCAACATTGCTTGATATCATTGCATTTCAAAAGGCAACAGAAGAAAACAAGCAAAAAATACTCCAGCAATGTGCTAATAAAACTTACACATTGTTAATCCTTAAGAGAATGTCCAATAAAACAAAAGCAACACAATATGTGGCCCTTGACTTTGAAGAACTACCAGCCTCAACATGATTTGTCAAACTAACAGTCACATCTCCATGTACTTTATAACTTATAAATATTGTTGAGTTTAATAAGACACATTACAAGTGAAGACAGTACATGCAAGTAGTTTTAAAATGACTTACTTGCTACAGATCATCAGTTCACATTATCAGTTATGAGAACTATGTAATGTTCCAATACGGTATTCATCTTTAAGACGCCACAGCATAGCAAACAAACATGTGGTCCTTAAATTTATAACGTTGAATTTCGAATTTTACAGTTAACAAGTTAGGAAAATCACAGACATATAACTCAAAACACATATGTCAGAGTTACCTACCATATAAGGGTAAACTTTCTTCACTAAGTATTATTTTTTTGATATTGAGTTTACATTTCAAAGTTATTTATACGTTTAACATTTAAAAAGTCATTAGTTGTGACTTAGTTACAGTCATACAAGCATTTAGAGTACAGACATTAAGGGTGTGAACAATAGAATTACAAACACTAGATAGTGCTTAATTTATGTTGCACACTTTTAGTGTTTGTACCCTATCATTTATTATACAAAATAATATTTCTATAATATATTATTTTTATTTACAAACTATCCTACTTAGTCGCTTAAAAATCTCTTGCAGCATTCACATAATCAAAACACACTCACAGGAAAAAAGTCATTGAATTAAACATTATTTGTAAGATATTGTTAGTCATGTACTATCAAAAAAGTTGACTGTTTATTGGAATGGAGAAAACTACTCGTATCAGTTTCAATGAGCAAACGTTTGAAGCTGATTTCCTTGAACTCATGGTTGCCGCATTCCGTTCCTGTTCCTTCTAGATGTTAAATAATCATTTTTAATCATTATATCCTAGCTTTCCAATCGATAGATTTTGGATTTTTATGATTAAAGAACAAACACTACTAATATTTATGAGCTGTGCGAGAAATATTTCAACGATAAATTAAGTATTTGCATTTCTGTTATATTATGTTAGGAATGGAAAAACGTTACCTAGCTCACAAAATATGGAAACTTAAATGTGTATTTTCTCAATCCCAGTTCACACTTTACCAGTTTCAGTAGTACTCAAGTCGATATCTAGTTGAGTGCTTTCAGTAAATCTTTGATTCATTTGTAAAGAACAAAACTGAACAAATTCCTTTTCTCTTTAATTTTTTACTATTTTACTGTTTCACGAATTGACTATATTTTATTCGCACTCTAGTAGAGCGGTATTCATAAACCCGTGAAATAGTTACTAAATTAGTAATATAGCAGATAAATTATAGACGGAATTCGGCCCTCGATTTATCTCTAATTGGCCTTAGTTTGAAATTTCACTTGTGCAATTACAAATTATCCATGGCAAGTATATCATCATGCGAGCAAAAATCAAGATCTCGTATTTACAAACCAACTTTGCGACTCCGGATGCAAAAGTCCCGGGTCTGAACTATGGATAATTTGTCTGCTATATTATTAAATGGTAATCGAATGAGTCCTCGTCAAAATTTCGAAAAAAATTGTCTTTTGGCCTAATTATGAAAGAATTACCCTCCCTGTAGTAGAGAAATTAACGGGTAATTCGAATTAGGCCAAAAGAACAGATTTTTTTGAAATTTTACTCGGCCTCATTCCATTACCTATAATAATGCATAGTAATAAGATCAAATTTCGTTGTTTTCCTTTGTAGTAACGTACCAATAAATAGTAATAATGGTATCAGTTGTTTCAAGGGTACAATTTTTCATAATCTTTTGTGCTATTCTTTGAGCTTAGATGATTCTTGCAGCTGAACATGTATTGCGCAAAAAGCATATTAGCTTTAAATATAAAACGCATCGTACATAAAAGTTAACCAATTCCATGTCGATCAGGAACTAATGAACAAGCGCTTTACAGCTACTCCAATTGCAATTGGACCAATCGAAATGCAAACTCGCAGTCTGAGCATTCAACTTTCCTTGCCCAGCAACTTGACGCTTTTCCCGCGTCAATACTTGTAATGTATTATGTGAAAGTATTAGATTATAATGCAAAATGTTTTCTGTTTTCTCTAATAAGTACATTATTTTGACGGAGGAAGGTTTGATTATGATACTAGTTAATAGCTCTCGGGTTCAAATCCGGCTCAGACCTCCGTTTCTGCCAAAGTTAACTCAGCTTTCCATCCTTATGCACTCGGTAAAATGAGAACCAGCTTCTGATGGGGCCAGCCTGCGACGGATTAGTGTCCCGTTCAGAGGGAATCAGTGACTCTCGTCTGCTTTACACTACATAAAACGGAGATAAGCAACGGATCCAATGGGCCACTTGGGCTCATAAAAGGTTTTAAGCAACGAGGCGTTGCAAACGAGCGGTTTCAGCCAGAACACAAAGTACGCTACATCACTCAAGATACCTGAGAACAACAGAAAAAAGATGTCCCGCAAAATAACATGATTTAACTCTCCCATGAGCAAAAACGTTTTCTCAACCTCCCTGTAAACCAGTGGCCATTACCCGATTCTGATGCTTTGGCTGCACTCCCTGTCATACATATTGATAGACTCCGACTTCGCACAAGCGGTACCAGAGTGTCGAATTCATTCACCATTGCATGGGAAACATAGCAGTACCATCAGGCAACACAGATCCTAAGCCTTGCCTTAATTCTGGCGATCACCTCATGCGGTCTATTTGACTGTTTTAACTTTTTTGATAAAACGATCAATTTTATTGTTTCTAGTAAGTTTATACCTTCCCAAAGTTGTGCTTTTCCGCCCTTTTTACATAGCGTTTCTTCAACTAATTAAGTAAAATCACTGCAAGGTTTTCATTTTTGATATAGATACAAAAACAACAATTATCTACCTTTATTGAGTTATTTGTACCTGGATAGCTATTTAAGGAGATGGAATGAAAAGCTTAAAAATATGGCACCCGTTCGATATCAATGTTGTTGTTATTTGTCGCTCATTCGGGATTTAAAGTTAAAAACGCGCAAGCCTGGCAAACTGTGTACAACCGGCTGCATGTTTATATTGCTGAATGTTTTAAGGTCATCATGTTTGGGCAAAAGTTACAGGGTTTCAGTTAACGTTTTAAGGGGTATGGCTAAAAAATTTAAGCTGCGGCTAAAAAAAGTTGTCATTATAGAAAGCCCCGGCTAATTTTTCTTACACATGTCCCCCTCGATTGCCCTGGCGAAAGCATGTGAAGCTATGGCGAATATTCCTCAAAAGTCAAGAGTGCACCGCCGAAATTCGCCGTTCGCCGGCCCTTAACTGAAACCCTGCTTAAAGTGTTGGTCCCTGCAATATCTCTCTTGATGGGTATCAATCAAAGGCTGGGTTGGTCTTCCTGGACGGCGCGTTCCAATATTAAAAGGTTGTGCGCAGGGAGCTCTATGTGCATGTAGCAATGGCCCATTACTGCCGGTCTTTCCTAGTCTTTTTCTTTTCCTTGTCTGATAACATGGAAACCTCCCGATAAAGATCTGTGTAATAATAATAATAATAATAATAAGGACTGAAACTGAATTACGGTGGACACGAGGTCTTGCCATTTGATATTCAGCGCGACCTGCGAGTGCAGTGCCATCAAGCTTCTTTGCAGAGGCATTCAACGCCCAGCACTCGAATTCGTACAAAAGTATAGGATCTCTTGTCGCACAAAAAGAGCTTTATCTTCAGTTCACGTGAAACTCTCGATTTCTAGACCAAATGCATGTTATTCAGTGCTTTCCAGGCAAGTGCTTTACGGATCTTTGTTTCTTGGATGGTGGAGTTTACCCAAGAACCATGGACGCGAAGTCCGCCACGTTCTCTAGGGGCTTGCTACTTCGTGTTTGTAACAGAGGAGCTGATGGAGTATTACATGTTATGACTTGGTCTTCTCTTCAGTAACTATGAGCGCTGCTTGATTAGATTCATACTCTACACGCGTTAGCAAAGGTATTTTAAAAGTATTGGTGAAAAACTATTTATGGTTCTAAAATTATGATGGTGCTTTTTTACTTTTTGGCTCTATTTAGGTCAAATTAGTCCTTTTAACAACATACTTAAGTTTTTCCATCTTATCACTTTAATAGTTCGTCTAGCTGGTGGAAGTTCAAATATTGAGGGGCGTGTGGAAATCCAACACCTTGGGGCCTGGGGGACAGTGTGTGACAACAGCTGGGATCTACGTGACGATCACGTGGTATGTCGTACCTTAGGGTACAGTCACGCACTACAAGTCAGTCGAAGTTCTAAATATAGACAAGGAAGTGGTAAAATATGGCTTGACAATGTACAATGCACCGGAAATGAAAGCAGTCTAAACAGTTGCTCACACAATGGGTTGGGCACTCATTCGTGTACACGCAGTCAGGAGGCTGGAGTGAAGTGTGCAGGTGTGTTAATGATTTTCACACATACTTAACATGGAGCCCTATTGAGATGAAAAGTTAATGGTTACGCCATTTTTCTGTTACTAATACTTAAAACAAAATTTGTTGTGTCGTTAAAGTATTTACGATAAATAAAAATGAATAAATACATTAAAAAAATAAAGTAACGAACACTAAATTAAACTAAATTGATGCAAACTAATGTAAAGTGAAATGAAGTGACGTGACATTGACATGAAGTGAGGTGAATTGAAGGAAGTGAAGGGACATGACGTGACCTTAAGTGAAGTGAAATTTAGTTATGTAACGTGACGTGAAGTTGCGTGAAGTGAAATGAAAGAAGTGAAGTGACGTGACGTGAAGTGAAGTGAACAAAGGGAAGTAAAGTGACGTGAAGTGAAGTGAAGCGAAGTGAAGTGAACTGAAGAAAATGAAGTGAAGTGACGTGACGTGACGTGACGAGCCGTGACGAGCCGTGAAGTGAAGTGAAGTGAAGCGATAAAGTGAATCGCAGTAAAATGAAGTGAAGGGTAGGAGAAGTTAGTTATCTTCTCTCTTTTTCATAACTTTGCAGTCTTCAGGTGGTAAGGTCAGTGGCGGAGCGATTGAGTGGACAAAGGAGGAACGCCAACAGTTACACAGAAAGACAAGTGCATTGCTCTTCGACTATCATTATTATTATTATTATTATATTATTATTATCATTATTATTGTTATTATTATTATTATTATTATCATTATTATTATTATTATTATTATTGTTATTATTATTATATTTCAACAGTAAAAGTCAGGCTAGCTGATGGAGCTTCCCCCTCCGAAGGCCGGTTACAAGTCTATTACAATGAAGCTTGGGGCAAAGTTTGCTATCGCCGCTATTATTATTATTATGCTTGGTCAGTGAGTAACAGTCACGTGGTTTGCCGTATATTGGGATACAGTCACACCCTCCATACAACGCGATACGCTACCACAATGTATGGCGAGAAGAGAGAGACCGCCGGGCTGTTTGGCGCGCGCTGTTGCGGAAACGAAACCAACTTGGCCAGCTGTCCGAGAGCGCGTTGGAGAACATTCCAGTGCACAAGGAACGATGAAGTCGCTCTCATTTGTTCAACAGCCTCATGTAATAATTTGTACTAAGGAATGTATGGCATGTATGGTATGCAAACTAATGAAAATAGCAGCACCTTGATTGATTTTAAGTTTTGCAGTGTGCAAGTTATCCTTATACGGTGTAGCATACAGTTATACAACTCTGTTCTATACTGGCCGTGTGATTTGACATTCCATATGATATAGCTAGACTTGCCTATAATTTTGTTAGTTTAATAACAACTCCATGAGGGACGAGCTGTGCCACGAGGCAGAGGGCTGAGCCTCTTTATTAACAGTGCATCTGCTATTTTTTATAGCCGTGTATTAGGTTTTTGTTTTGAACTGACGTGAGAGTTCATCATATTTGTGATTGGGTCTTGCAGTCAGTCTAGTCAACGGCGGTTCCAATGCTGAAGGCCGCGTGGAAGTACTTCATAATGGAGTCTGGAGCAGAGTCTGTGCTAAAGAATGGGACGTGAATGGTGGTCACGTGGTATGTCGTATGTTGGGGTACAGTTACGCTCTCGGGGCTGGCTACTATCAAAGATTCGGGAGGGGAAAACGATCAACCTCTCTCAATAACGTGCGATGTAAGGGAAGCGAAAAGAATTGGGCAAGCTGTGCACACGGTGGAATTGGTGCTCAAGGTTGCAAAGATGAACAGGATGCTGGTGTCAAGTGTGCAGGTAGATTGACCTTGAATAGTTTCCACGAGTCCTATTTCTGTTTATCCTTCCCGTTTTGGTGAATTATCATTTGTATTTTACTTTCAGATAATTTAGATATCGATTTTCAGATAATATAAATATCGATTTTATACTTTAATGATTAATGAAAATATTTGCTTTAAGTCTGTGACCAAATTGCTTTTAGTTCAAATCATAATCCAAAACATTCCGCTGTAGTCCCATTTAGTAGAAGTGTATTACAATGGAATCTGGGGAGCAGTAGTTAGTGACCGTATTCAGAGTAATGCTGATGTCATGTGCCGTATGCTGGGGCTCACACACGCCCTATCACCGTTTATGCCTGCAAAAAACACACCTTACGGAGTAAAGACCGGGTACATCTGGTTACAGGGTATTAGATGTACGGGACCTGAAACAAATCTTGCCAGCTGCCCGGGAGCACGGTGGGGACAGTATAGCTCAACTCATGATTATGATGCCGCCGTGA
>JAOCNB020519038.1:0-14520 GCA_026546465.2 Palythoa caribaeorum
GTATACGTGTGGACGGAAGGCTAAAACGGAGAAAAAAAAATCTCCGTTTTCGAAAATATCCGGATACGTGTGGACGGCGGGGCCTAAATGCTGGTGCAATACAAAATTTACTAATGAAATTGTGTAAGTATTAGACCAACCAAATACTCCTCTCAGTACAATTTGAAATCGTGACTAGGCAATTCCATATTTATTAACCCTGATTGACTATGAGCATGAGCAGTCTCTTCACAGCAAAGCTACTGAATGTACGCACCGGAGTTTGCGATCGCGGTTGACGTGAACTTGCATCAAATCGCCGTTGACTCCGGCTGAGGAGTACATTGACGGAAAACCGGTGACTGTTAAGAAGAGGAAGGGGAACGAGAAGCAGCAGAGAAAGTTTCGTGCCCGCGAGTATTACCAGAATCATTACATTACCGCGTTTGTACTAACACGTACCGCAGTACATAAGTTGTTGAATGGGTCCGCCACTTTCTGTTAATTATGGCTTTTTCTGGAAATTTTGTTGGTTAAATCTGACGCTTACTGCATTTATATTTGCCCATATAAAATTAAACTGTCCAACCATGTAATTTTTGCCGTGGCAGCATTTCATTCAAATTTAAAACTGATTCCCGGAAAAAGATCAAATAAGAACGACCTTTTATTTTTTTAAAATTCATGTAGCCGGTTTCTGCAGGCCGGCGCTTTAAAATTTTCCTTAAACTTTATTGGTCTTCCATATAAATTTGAAAACTTTGAAGTAAAGATGTACATGAATTTGGGCGACTGTTAGATTATAATAAAAAAAACTGTTTCCTGCCAGCCGCCTCTTCGATTTTTCCATTCGTTCTTCGAACTCGAAAAATACTTCCTGACTCGTTAAAATAAATCTCCTTAAAATCAGGAAATCTTTCAGTAAGTTCTTAATACTGAAGAAATAGACTTAAAGCCGCCTTGACACAAACGATAAATGTTTTCTTGGGAGTCGGTGATGGGGGTATTTACAAGTCCCGACTCGATGGGCTATGGACATGTGCAGTCAAATTTTTAGTATCTGTGAGTTATTTTCTTTTTTTTCTTTTCTTTTCTTTTCTTCTCTTCTCTTCTCTTCTCTTTCCCTTTCCATTCTTTTCTTTTCTTTTCTTTCCTATCCTTTTCTTTTCTTTTTCTTTTTTCTTCTTTTCTTTTTCTCTTCTCTTCACTTCTCTTTTCTTTTCTCTTCTCTTCTCTTCTTTCCTTTTCTTTTCTTTTCTTTTTTCCCCTTTTCTTTTCTTTTCCGAGAAACAACCGATGCAGTCTATGTAACAACCTTTTTTCTTACTAGTCTTAGTTTTTTTCATTCTCCACTTTCAATAAACTAACAACCGCCTCTTTCAATTGGCTATAGACTTCCAACTGGCGATTTGCCACATTTTAACAAGTGCCATTTCAAAGTGGAGAATTGCCAGTTCAAAGTGACGATCGCCAATTCACAAATGAAATAGGCATAGCTGTAGCATGGCCCTTATTAGCAACCATATTTATCTGGCCTCCGAATCTAAACGTCTGTCTCACGGCGATGTACAAATAACTTCCAACAACCTTGGTTGATTTTGTGCCACGTTTGACATACTCGCTGATGCATTCAAGAGTTTTTTAAAACAAAAAATCATCGATAATTTAATGCATAATCTTGTTTGATAATTCAAATGTTTTTTTAAATAATTATTTCTGGAGGGATAAGACCAGAAGCCTCGAATACTTTCAAAATAAAGTGAGTTATTCTATTCAGTTGAAAAAGTTAAAACAAAACGTTTTGAACAACAGTGTTGCATCATCATTGTTTGTAGAACTACTAAAGTCATCGCTTTTTAGATTTTTTTATTTTTCTTATCTTGAGTACCATGCAGCTGGCCCTCGCTGGGAGCTATAACCTGCGATGGATTAGTGTCTCGTCCAGGGGAAGTCAACGACGATTCGATCTCATCTGCTAAATACTACAGAAATTAACCGGAGATAAGCATCGGCTCGGACTGGCAACCTAGGTTCGTAGTAATAGGATTTAGCTTTATTTATTTTACTTTATTACTATGTAAAGCTGTCCCAAGGTCAACGACAATTCTTTATTTAGAAAAGTTTATTTTTATGGAGGTTTGGAATGTCGGTGCAGGCTAACATAGCAACCAGCTCGTCAAACATTCTTTCCATAAACAAAAGTTATATAAACTTTTATGGCTTCGAACAATTTTTCCTGTTTTGTGTCTTAATTAATACGGGACATTACTAGTGATTTGCTATTCGATAAATTAAATGAGGATCGTAAGCACGCAATTACTGGTAATAATCAGTATAGTATCTAGGGAGAATAGGCCACGGTTATGTTTCTATATCACAATTTCTTTTCTTTTATTTCATTTTTATCTATTTCTATTTATTCTTATTTATTTCATAAATAAAATACATACCTCTATCTTATGTCTGACTGTATTTCTGTATGTAAATATTAACGCGCCGCTGATTAAACACTAAATCTTGATTTGTAATTTGTGCTGGCCCAGAAACGTGCAGAGCATTGCCGTTTTTCCGATGCCTCAAATACCTAAATAGTTGGGTATTATAACCTACGGATATCACGATTCATCGATGTTTCGAAATTTGCTTTATCAAGCTCCGGTGATTTTTGTGTGTTTCTAGATAAAATAAATGGAATAACCGTGCAACTGTTTAATATTTTGTGTAATAAATTCAAAAATTCTACTTATAAATCTAAGATATAACTGAAAATATTTTGTAATTATGGCGAGATTCCCTGGTATATAAAACCAATTTAAAAACCGCGAACACACTGTAACGCTATGTCTGACGTCATAGTAACAGCTGATGTTTCCCGCCCCTCGTGCGCAGGAACTCGGCGCTATCTTGAGATCTAATAAAAAAAGAATAATTCACTAGGTGAATAACCATATAGTATAAATGCTATTATCAGTTATGGTAGCTTTGTTTCGGTAATAATTTGAAGCATTTAATTTTCTCGCAACTAATACTTTGTTTACCAATATCTTTTGTTTATAGTATTGTTTTCAATTGTGGTCACGATATATCTCGCTTGGGGGCATCCACCCCCGCGTAGACTTTCGGGTATTCAAAGGGCTGTCAGCTGGCCACAATGACAGGCGTAGGTTTCGAGAGGAGACACTGAATGAATCTTTATGAACTATTCAACAAAGTTGAGGTTAAGTTATACTTTTAGCTTTAGGGGTTGTTCGTGAAGGATGTCTTCAAGAATGAAACTGCGGTCTTCCACGGAAACTTGTGCTGACTGCAGTGCCACAGGTAAATTATTTTACAGTTAAACTCGTGCTCAAAAACCAAAACAAAATTTGCTGGCGATACACAAATCTCGATCTAGGAAATCAATTCCAAATTCTAGTTCCGACAATTATTTGAATGAATCTTCAAATATGCGAGAGTTAATAACTCAGTTACCCATTTCAGGACCAGAATGGGCGTCTGTGAATCGAGGAGTAATGATCTGTGATGAGTGTTGTAGTGTACATCGAAGTCTCGGAAGACACATTTCTCAAGTGAAACACCTCCGTCACAGTTCTTGGCATCTCTCGTTGCTGACGGCAAGTATTATGTGTTTATGTGAGGATGCTATGTTTTCTGTGTGACAAACTTACTCAGCAAGCTTGTAGCAACTAGAATTTGAAGTTCTTGTCTTTATGGCACGTAAATGAGCAAAACGATTGTAAAAATGCGATATCACCAGCAGGAAGTAACGTACAGCGCGCGATGGTCTTTCGATGCGGTGATTTGTTAATAGATTGGATCGTTATTAAGGGTCAGGGGTTATTTTGGAATTAACTCAAAAAGGAACTCCAGTTTTTAGGATTTTGTAAGGGCAAGGAAATCACCGCAGTGTTGCCGTCGAGTG
The DNA here is from genome assembly GCA_026546465.2 of Palythoa caribaeorum. Classification (NCBI taxonomy): domain Eukaryota; kingdom Metazoa; phylum Cnidaria; class Anthozoa; order Zoantharia; family Sphenopidae; genus Palythoa; species Palythoa caribaeorum. Next base: position 3,902 of record JAOCNB020519038.1, read on the forward strand.
TAGGAAATTTTATAATCTTTGGTAACATAAAATATTTCATGTGCTATTTTCGTCTTGTCAACATCAGTCAAGGACCAATAGTGAATACCTCGGGCATTGTATGCTTGTTACTAACTCATATCTGAATAGATATCGGTTGATAATAATTTAGTCTTTAATAATACCCTTTTTATTAATATTTGAGTCTGGTGATAAAATGTTCTTTAATTTAGAAGAACACAACTTACTCAGTTACTGCCGTAGATGATGCTGATTGAAAGGTTATGTTTAAAAACACCCTCTCCGTCTGGAATTTACGATTGTGTGATTTCTTTTGTTGTATAGCGATTAGTACTGTAGTCTGTACAATCGATCGCGGAAAGTTCATTTTTTAGGTGAAGTTGAAGATAATGTGATTTGAGCAATTTGGGAAGCGAAATGAATAAAGTATTCAAATCAAACAACTTTCATTTCTTTTAATTTAAATTCAATTTCGAATCTAAAAGATACGAAACATTCAGAATTATTTGAATTAAATGCCACACAGCGTTGTTTTGGGTTCAAACAAATGTCAAATATGAATAAAGTAGTTAATGTTTGCTTTTTCATAAAATCCAAATCAGCAATTTCAGCTGAAATCAATAATAACATAAAACAAAATTGGAAAATATATTTCTCCATCCTGTTAGTAATTTTAGAAACAGGAAATTAATGTAGAAAACTAGAATTATTCGAAAGAAAGAGTCAATAACACTATTTTGCCCAGCTTCTGTTCTTACAGACTGTAGTCTAATTAAGAATTAATTCAGCTTTATTTAACTATGCACACTGGTTTATTATGGTTGGGGATTTCAAATATTGTTTGTTTGTTAAGGACAAAATTACATAACACGATTTTGACATGTCGATATAAGTTTTCTACTTCTATAAAAAACTAGAAATGTATATAGTTATAAATACATATAGTTATACTTGATTATATGTCTGATACTTTAAACTATTCAAAAGAAGGTTGTGTAACAAATAAAGTCTTTGTGAGTAATATGTATTTTGCTGCCAAATTAATAAAAAGTTAATTTGATTTAGAATTATTTGTTTTTGTCAAGGCCAAGAGAGAAGTTTCTGGAGTTGATATAAATTTTGTTTAGGCTTACAGAACTTTTATTGAGAAAAGTTATTAAATTTTGCTTTTAAATTTAATTTGATCAATATGTTAAAAGTAAACAGGGAACATTATATTTTGAAATAATGTTCAAGATAAACAGTGAAATAATGTGCAGTAAAACGTAAATTAATGGAATTATAAAGTGAAAAAAGAGGGAAACCAATTTTGCAGTGTATTATCCTTTAAAAGAACTTTGTAAAAATTTGTTTTCACAAAATAAAGTAATTTAACTTTTGAAAGTTCAGCAGAAATTAGGTTACTTTGGTTCCGTGGATTGGACTGTTTTCCTCATAAATACAGCACCTCAAGTACAGGTGGCTTTATGAGGATAACACTGTAACCCACAGGACCAAAACAACCTGGCTACTGCTGAGTTTTTAAAAGTTAAATTACTTTACTTTGTGAAAATAGCTAACATTTATAAAATCCACTTGGGGTTTTTATCAACTGGTTCAAAAGAGAGAATGAATAACACCAATTGATTCTGCTCTTCAAGACAAACAAAACGAATTATCACTTTATAGGGTTTTATCAACTGGTTAAAAAGTTGCAACATTCTTGGTTTTTGTGAAACTTGTTTTAGCAGGATAATTAAGAATTATTGTAGGAAAGAGTGTTGTGTATGAGGTGGTAAATAGCCATTGAGTTGTGAAGCTCCGAATTGGCTATAAATCATCTCATATCCAACAAGTGTGAATATAATTTGATTTATTGAATTTAATGAGCTTTCCAACCTTTAATACTTGAAAATTCACAGCTTTGTCTCCTGCACACATTTTGCGACACTTTCCGTATAAGGTCATTCGGTATATGAGCTGATAACCAAGACTGAGTGAAGCAATCAGAATATTCGAAATCCAATATTTGTGGTTGGAAATTTAATAATTAACAATTAGACCTGCAGCTTGCAAGGGCTACGGATAATAGAATTGACCAGTGGCCCTTAATGACGAAGGGTCTCATTGTTTAGTATCACCCAACTATTCGGACAGAAAAGGCAATAATAAAGTTAGCAAATGCATGTTAAAGAAATATTTATTTGGAAATAAGCTGAAAGAATGCGTCATGCTCAGTTGTACCTAACTTTGAATTCAGTGCTGTCTTCTCGCCTGACATCAGCATATAAAAACATTGTGAAACTTTCATTTAACTCTTCTTTCTCCAGCTCTTAATCTACTTGACCAATTCCTTATTTCTCATTTACCAGCTATGTTATTTTGGTTAAAATATGTAAGGAGAAATGAGATGTTAATAAATTACCTGGGACAGAAAGGTTTAACTAAAATCCGCAACAGCTTCCAATATTTAGAACTTTCAATGCATCATTCACTCATACAAATTAACTGTGAATTGTACTCAGGATTGCCTGATTCGCTTTTCAGATTGTAGAAAAAGAAACATATAAGATAACAAAGGCTATGAATGTATTAAACTTAAAAACAAAGTCACCCTGTATCAAAAGTTGATGCCTGACTGCAGATAGTGCTATTACTCATGCTGAAAAGTTTGTTTTGTTTGAGCAGCTCCTTTCTATTTTTACTCAAAGTCTCATTCTTGAGTTATTTAAGGAGAAATTGGAGTTGATGCCTTATAAACCAACTCAGGTGGGGTGCAAAGTACATAGGATGTTTACTTTAAGCGCTGATAAACAAAATGGGTTTGAAATGGTTTTAAATAATAAAGTTCTGTCTTTACATTGCAGATGGTCAAGACATTAGTAACCAATGGAGCTAATTCAATATGGGAACACTCTTTACTTGATCACAGTGCTAAGAGCCTGATTCGAAAGCCAAGTCCAAAGGATAATGTACAGTAAGTCTGGTTATATTCAAATAACTCTCATTATTGCAATTGTGTATCATTATCATCACTACTCTTATCACCACCATGACCTTTGTTATCATCCATCACCATCATTACCACCACCATCGTTATAATCACCATTGCCATCATTATCACCATCACTACCTTCATCAGCACTACCATCACCACCACATCACCAATGCCATCATCATCACTATCATTTTCACTGCTACCACCACCATCATCATCATCACCACCACCACCATCATCCTTACCACTACCATCATCATCATCATCATCACCACCATCATCCTTACCACTACCATCATCATCATCATCACCACCATCATCCTTACCACTACCATCATCATCATCATCACCACCATCATTCTCATAACTACCATCATCATCATCACTACCATCATTCTCATAACTACCATCATTTTCATCACTACCATCATCATAATCACTACTACCATCATCATAATCACCACTACCATAGTCATCATTACATCACCATCATCATCACCACTGCGGTCATCATCACTATCATCATCACCACTGCCATCATCACCACTGCCATCATCACCACTGCCATCATCACCACTGCCATCATCACCACCACCATCATCACCACCATCATCATTACTACCATCATCACCATCATCAACACCATCATCATCAGTGCCATCATCATCATCACCACCACTGTCACAATCTTCACCACTGCCAGCATCACCACTACCAATCTTCATCATCGTCACCATGACTACCATAATCATCACCACTGCAATCATCACCACTACCATCATCATCACTACTGCCATCATCTTCACCTCTACCATCATCACCACTGCCATCATCATCACCACTACCATCATCACCACCACTACCATAATCTTCACCACTGCCATCATCACCACTATCATCATCATCACCACTAGCATAATCATCACCACTATCATCATCATCACCACTAGTATAATCATCACGACTAGCATAATCATCACCACTGCCTTCATCATAACTTCTACCATCATCATTATCATCATCACCACCACTACCATCATCATCACCACTGCCCTCATCATTATGACTACCATCATCATCACGACTACTATGGTAAACTAATTAAAACTGTCTTTCATTTTAGCCCTACAAAATATAATTTTATCAAAGCAAAGTACCAAAGGATGCGATTTGTTCACCGGCTTCCTTGTCGAGATGATGACACATTGAATGCATTAGATCTTAGTCAGGTTAGTTTGAATTAAAAATGATCTATAGCATTTCTGGATAAATACTGAGCTCTCAAACTCAAAAATATCTGTGTACTAATTACAGCAATCCCTCATAGATTATTATTTGCTGGAGGTCAGGAAGAGGTTAACAAAAAAGAAAAGGAAAACTCTAATAAAAAATACATAAAATGTTGAATACATAATACTATCAATCAGGACCTTAGGTTGATAGAGTTAATGAGAAAGAAGTGAGATTCTATTTTGGAAAGTGTTAGTGTTGTTGCAGCTGGTTAAGATGTCAGACAGGAGACAGTTTCATTAGATTACTGTTCTGGGGAAGACGGACAGTTGGTAGGATGAGATACTGGTTGTGATTGGTAGATATGAATGGCCGTGGGTGTGGCAAAATATTATTTGTGGGCAGTGGAGGAGCAAACAGGAAGTTAGTACTGTTTTTCTTTTTAAATTGGAAGGTTTTTCCCAATTGTTTTAGAATCTAGTCAGGTGAAGTTGAGGTGTACACAAAAATACTGTGAATCCAACTGGTGTCGTGATAACCTTAATCAGTCAAGTCAGTCAAGCTTGCCCACTGTTTTCACTTTGTGCTTGAGCTTCCATTTGGAGTCCAAACTTCATACTAAATCTTACTACAAGTTTTACTGAGTATGAAAAGTTTTAAATACATTATTTTTGATGAAAAATAATACTTATTATTTTTGTAGCAACTTCATTCCAGTGTGAGAACAGGCAATTTGGAAACCAGTTTAAGGCTTCTGTCTTTAGGAGCCCAACCTAACTACTTCCATCCGGTGAGTGCATTGACTTTTGAATTCAGAGTTTTTGTTAAGGTAACACGATATGTTAGAAAGGTGCACTTTAAGTGTAGACAAGTCTAAAACATTGATCTTTTCCATTGCCCCATTTAAAGAATAAAACATATTTTCCATTCCTTCATAGCTTGGTGAAAACTGAGGCAAACATTTGGGAGAATGTGAGAGCAGATCAGTGAAAACCCAAGATGCAGTTGAACGTTTACACCTGCTCGAAAATTCTCACAAACTTTGCTGAAGTTTTCACCATGCTACGAAGGTACAGAAAACATTTCTTTTATAGAATTATTTTCAACTAAAGAAAAAGGAAGATATACAAAGTGCATATAGTTTTATTTCTATCATGAAACTTGAAACTCTCACAACTTGGCAACGGTAAAATATCACTTTGATTTCATGCTTCATAGCATTATGAAAGTACTCTTTTTGACCAATCACAATGCATGTAGTATCTGTACTATTTTATATTTTCTTGTTGCATTTGATAAATTCGATGCCTTGTATGTAGTTTTTAATCATGCCAGTAGTCAAGAATTTGTTAGTTGTCGCCTGCTTAAGTATAACATTTGTACACATGCTTGCCTCTATTTACAACAAAAGGCGACATTTTAACAAATATAACAATTTATTATTAACTGCTTACATTGTAGTCATGTTAGAAAAGTGTGCAAATCAAGTGATGCTTAATTTATTTTTGTTTTTTAACTTCATCCCCAAAGGTAAAGGGTGGCTGCAGTAGGTTTTCTCAAATGCTGCAGGCCCTTTTTGTTGATTTTTATAAGAAAGCAAATCTGGAATAACCAGAAAAAAACCCCTCAGAGTCACATTGAGATTAACAAATCTCAGCCCACATGCGGATCTAAGGATTTGACCCTGGGTCTACAGAGGTGGGATGGCAGCGTGGTTGGCACAGCGGTAAGATGTCTGCCTTCTCGCCACAAGGTCCTGGGTTCAAACCCCGGCTCAGCTGAGTGTAGAACATTTGCATGCGTGACCTTCTTTTCCACCAAGGTTGACTCAGCTTTGTATCCATTCAAGGCTGGTAAAATGAGTACCAACTTCTGACACCTCTGCAGCTCTTAATAACTTTCACCAATTTTATTATTACAGGAAAGAGGAAACACACCCCTTCATGTTGCTGCAAATGCAGGGCAGGCATATCAGGTAGAACTGCTTGTTGTCCATGGTGCAGATCCAACTATACCAGATGCCAGCGGAAAAACACCTGGAGAATGTGCTGTGTGAGTATAGAATGAAACTTGTGATATGGAGCAAAAAGGGGGACTTCTTTTTATCTGCCTGCCTCTCAGAGTCTAAAGTTTAAAATATATTGTGTTAAGTATACAGTATATAGTTCATCCTTAGAAATCAAAGAACCACAACTATCATATGACAAAAAGAATATATTATTAAATATCAAATAAATATTAAATAAATACTATAAATAATACTAAGTAAGCTCAGCCTAATTTTGCACTGGCTTTAGCATTTCTCTGACAGTGGTGTGGTTGGTTCAATGGTAAGATCTCTGCCTTAATTGAGGCCACAAAATCGAGTTTAAAAGCTCCCTCGCTGGCAACATGCAATGAAGATGACTGGGAGTTACTAAGTCTGGGTCCAGAAAAGGCCGTGACATCACTTCAGGAATTGTTGACGCTTCATTTCAGTGCTTCAATGTACTTCCAAAGAAACCCGATCATTTTTGGATGTGTTTAAGCCAAAAAATGATCAGGTTTGTATGGAAATACAATAAAACACTGAAAAAACTGGCAGGAAGAGTAGTTGATTCCTGAAGTGATGTCACAGCCTGATTCTGGACCCAGACTTAGCAACTACCGGTCATCTTCATTGGGCATGGCCGGTGCAGGAACTTAAAAGCTCGATTTTGTGGTGAAAATCTCACGTAATCGTGACATTTTTTAGAATACTTGTCTACACATTCTTGAGATATCAAAATCGAAAAAACAATTTTGCCATTTGAACACTTTGGCATTACTGAAACTGAAGATAAGTGTGATGTCCTTGTTGCAAAATGTAAGTGCAATAGTTTGGAGGCAGAAATGGCTTTTCACCGTTATTATTATCTAGTACAATTGACAGGGGTAGACTTTCTCATTATTGAGTGACAGGACAATTGGAAAAGTAACACTGTCCATAGTCCTCAAGGTCTTGTTGTTTCCTTAGTGATGCAGGATACAAAGAAATTGCACAGAGACTCATTGAAATCCAGTTTGAGTTGACTGACAGGCTCAGTTATTATCTTTGTGGTCGAAAACCAGGTGGGCTGAAATAATAAAATAGAACGAAAGATAATCCGAATAGGGAGACCATGATAGTGATTTTCACTAGATATGGGTTGGCAATATTTTTACTTAATTCAAACCATCTTCATGCCATTTACACAACAAGTTAAAAAGAGTGCTGGATTTAAATGCTAATTAAAATTATTTAAATAAGAATAACTCGCGGCTAGCTTTCAGGCCTTTGTTGAGCGAAATATTGCCAACCCAGATGTAGTGAAAATCACTATTATGGTCTCCCTATTCAGATTATCTTTCCTACTATTTTATGTCAAACTGTCAGCTAATCCAGGATTCTGAAATAATAGAACAATAAGAATTATAGGTTATACATATATACATTTATTAAACCTTCCTCGAAAAGGGTTTTCAGGCCTAATTTACAATAATGATAATAATGATAATGATAGTAATAATAATAATAATAATTGAAAAGCAGTAAAGCTAAGCTATACAGCAAGTGCATGATTTAGGTCTGCTCTTTAGATATTTTTAATTAATTTAAAATAATAAGTTTTTCATTTCCCCTTTAGCCTGTAGATTACACAATAGCGCCCTGCTATGCTTTGACTCAACAGTTAGCAATGCTTATGATAATAAATGATATTATGCCCCTGATCTGGTTATATCTAGTATGACATCTATGTTTAATATTCATTGTCCAGATAATATTGTTTAACAATTAGACCTGGTCAGTAGCCCATGAGGTGAAGCCAAATGGGCTGTTGACCCGAAGCCCTTAAGGGAGAAAGGTCTAATTGTTTTAGCATCACAGCAACTAGTCGGACAGAAAAGGACATAATAAACTTAGCAAATTCAAGTTGAAGAAATATTTATTTGGGAATAAACCAAAAGAAAGCATCACACTGGATTGCCCCAAACTTTGAACTCAGTGCCATCCTCTCACCTGACAGCAGCATAATACATTGTGAGATATTCATTTAACTCTTCTTTCTCCATCTCTTAGATAACTGTTTTAATTTTGTTTGGCTTGCAAACTATTCCATAATAAAAAAGTGACAATATATTGAAAAGACTTGACGTCAAAAAAAGTAAAGCTTGATTTGTTTTGAATTTATATGCAAAGTTCGTTGGTTTGTCTAGTAACAAAAAAACAACAAACTTAGTATAAATAAAGATCTTCATACTGTACTTTGTTGCCCTTTTGGTCTTTTCTGGGGTGGAATTATTCTGTGAATGATCCAAAAACTCCTTTAAAATTTCCACAAAGCATGAAGTGGCTGCCTTTTGGTAGGTTTTCAAAACTGCTGAATTAGTGTAGAAAATTAAAATGCAGAATTTGCATTAGTCCACTAGTTGGGTGATACTAATAACGATTATTATCAATATATGCCGCTAAATAGAAAATCGGCCTCTTCAAAACACTTGCTCAGTGGGCCACAAAAGACTGACAGTGGGCTGCTAATACATTAGCAGCCCTACAGCTCATTTCAACAGAGCGTTTCTGCTAACAGTCGTAATCGTAGTAGTAGTCGTTATCGTAATTCTTTTTGTAGTGGTAATCATCGCAGTAGTCGTAATCTTAGTGGTAATCGTTTTCGCAATCATATTTGTAGTTGTAATCGTCGTAGTAGTCATAATCGTTGTAGTAGTGGTAATCGTTGTAGTAGTCGTAGTAGTCGTAATCATTGTAGTAGTTGCAATCGTTGTAGTAGTTGTAATCGTCGTAATTGTCGCAGTAATCGTAATTGTTGTAATCATCGTAGTTGTCGTAATTGTCGTAGTAGTCGTAATCATCGTAGTAGTCGTAATCATCGTAGTAGTCGTAATCGTCATAGTAATTGTAATCGTCGTAGTACTATTAAAACTCGTATTCTTGATATCATTTGGCCTTGTTTATTGATAATAATGATATTGACATGACTTTCTTCGGGAATATTGTTTATTTGCGCCCTTGTAGTGTCATTTGCGGCCCAAGCGCTTGCAAATGACACTACGCGGGCACAAATAAACAACATTCCCTCAAAAAGTCATGTTATTCCCTTATTATAGTCATTTTAGAGTATGGTGTTTTATAACAAAATTCTGAAGTTTTGATAATAATTATACCTATTAAATGCAATAAGTCTAAATTCTGTCACTGTCAGAATATTTTCACTGCATTGAGTCAGTGTTGATCTAACCAGAGTTTATTATAATTTTTAAGACCACAAGAATGGACAGCATTTTCTTATTCCAATAATGGCAGACAGGTAATGGAACACTGTTAATTGCTGCTGAATTAATACACATGATGTGTAATAGACAAATACATATTATTTGTATAAAAACATGCAACTGGTATTAGTTTTATTAATAACTGTTATTTATGTAGTGTTGAAAATAAGTCAAAGAACATTTTACTCCCAAAGAGATAAGTAGAGTAGACAGTGAGATGTCTGTTTAGGTTTTGTGTGACAAAGTGAGTCACTGCCACCAGTATGAAAACTGCTGTCTTGTTTCTGTGGTCTACACAGAAACATTTTTTAAAGTAAAGCAAATTTGCAGTTCTTTCTTTGGTAGATAAATTGTGATTGATGACTTAGTCCCATGTTTATATAATTATATAAAATTCAAGATTTATATAATTAAAGTTTCACAGCAACCATTTTATTTAAAAGAAAGTGGCCATACAAAAAAGTTAATGTTTAATAAACATTTTATTTTGTTAATTATTAAGTATTTTCTCTCTTGTTTGCAGCTGTTTAGATCTCTCTGATGATGCAAAAAAAGCCAAACTGAAACTACAAGCTGTAAGTTGTACATTGCTATTTTTAAAAAATAATCCTTTCCTCCTTTAAACTTGTTTATCCACTCTCACCATTCTTATGTTTATACATTTGTCAATTGTTTTAGCTTAGCAATCATTTGTTTGAAGAACTCGCCAGTGATGTTTATGATGAGGTGGACAGAAGAGAATGTGATGGAAGTAAGTGAACAAAAAAACCATATTATGCCTTTAATTTTATTCATTTTCTATAAATATCCCCTTTCCATAACTAATTTCTTTTCTGCAAATGGTTTCTTTGGTGCCTTTGAACAAAATTTGATTGTAATCCCAAAATAAATTATTTTCCACAGGATTTAACTGTAAAAGTTGTCAAAATGTTCTTGTCGTAGGATAATATAACAATTATATGTTTACAGTATTTACTTTTATTATATGGAGAAGAGTGTTTTACTGGGAACTAAACCACTCGTAGATTCCATACGCCACTTCATCTGGGACCCGAGTGGCGTATTTTCCGTATGTCACCTTTGTGAGTGTCGTATCGTTCAATGACGTCACGATTCAAGTCAA